>JAFISE010000101.1:53962-122355 GCA_022560025.1 Stagonosporopsis chrysanthemi | reverse complement strand
TGCTGGCCGACGGCGCGGCAGCCGGCGCGCAGGCGTCCGAGGCGCCGCCGCCGCCGAAGCGCAGCACCAGCGACAGCGAGAGGGCGAGCGACAGCGCGAGCGAGAGGGCGAGCGAGAGGGCGAGCACACAGGGCCCCGAGGGCGGCTACGACGACACGCCCATCCCGCGCAGAGAGGTACAGCCCACCCACCCACGGCGCCGCACAGAGCGCCGCTGAGAGCAGCCGCTGAACGCACACAGCCCGGGTACACGGTCAGGTTCACCTTCCACCGCGCGCACAACCTGCCGCTGGCCGACATCAACACGCTCAGCGCCGACCCCTTCATCCTCGCCGAGCTGACGACCGCCCTGCCCACCCGCCACAAGGAAGACCCGCCGCTGACCCTGCGCACCCGCACCGTGCGCCAGAACACCGACCCCGTGTGGAACCAGCAGTGGACCGTCGCCAACGTCCCCGCCACCGGCTTCCGCCTCAAGTGCCGCATCTACGACGAGGACCCGGCCGACCACGACGACCGCCTCGGCAATGTCCACGTCGAGGCCGCCGCCCTCAGCGACGCCTGGCCCGGCATCCACGAGCAGACCTTTCCCCTGCGCAAGCGCATGGTCAGCAAGCGCGCCTTTGTCCTGCGCGCCGTCGCCGTCTGCATCCGCAAGGCCGAGCACATGACGGGCACCCTGACCGTCAGCGCAGAGGTCCTGGGCCGCACCCAGGACGAGCACGGCGGCCGCGTCTACACCATCGGGCCCCAGTTCTGGATCCGCCACTACTCGCCGCTGCTGGGCCGCCTGCTGGGCCAGAAGGAGCCCGACGCCTCGGGCAACGTCTCGCGCCGCACCGGCAAGCCCAAGGCCGAGCGCTACAACTTCCAGTCGAACCAGCTGCAGCTGCGCGGCCCCGTCCCCGAGCACATGTACCACCGCTATGTCGTCTTCAAGCCCTTTGTCAAGAGCATGTTCACCGCAAAGGGCGTGCGTGGCTTCATCCTCTCCAAGGCCCTCCACCACCAGCACGCCCGTGTCTACAACTTCGACCACGCAACCGACTACAGCGAGTTCCCCGAGCCCTGCAAAGCCTTTACGCAAAAGTTCCTCGAGCTCGTGCACTACGACCAAGGCGGCCGCATCTTCACATACGTCCTGACCCTGGACGCCCTCTTCCGCTTCACAGAAACCGGGAAAGAGTTTGGCATCGACATGCTGTCCAAGCACACCATGCACAGCGACGTCGCCGCCTACATCGCCTTCTCCGGCGAGTTCTTCATCCGCCGCCTGAAGCACCCAAACAAGTCGCCCGAAGACCCTTCTCAACAATCACACCCACCACAAGACTTGGACGACGGGCCACCCAAAGAGGAGCCCAAAACAGACCCCAGCTACTACGAACTCATCATCGACAACGACAGCGGCACCTACCGACCAAACGCGAAACTGCTGCCGCAACTAAAAACCTTCTTCTCCGCCAACTTCCCCGGCCTGCACATCCGCACGCTCGACTGCCAAGGCGACGCCGACAAGATGGCGCACATGAAGGAAGAACAACGCGAGCGCAAGAAGCGCGAAGGCGACCAAGTCATCTACACCCAAGCCTCCCGCTCCTCCTCCATCTCCAGCTCCGACGTCTCGGAGCTCGACCACCTCGAACAATCCGGCGAGTTCCGCGAAGCCCATCTAAGGCACCAGGTCCAGGGCGTTGCGGGCGCCAAGGCAGATGCGCTGAAGCACCACATGGGTGACTTTACCCCGAGCCAGAATCATGAGGGCTGGCGTGGGAGACACCATGATGTTGACCAGGACACGGAGCAAGTGGAGCAGCAGAGGAGAGAGGCGGGGCAGAGTAAGGAGAAGGGGAACGCGAACGAGAATGGGGAGGGGTGGAGGGGAGGGGGAGGGGGAGAAAAGGGGAAAGGGGAATAGAGACGTTAATGGTGCGGATAATAGTGCGCAGGTGCAGACAGGGCGGCCGTGAGTTGCACCGACCCTGCGAGAGTTCTTCCATGTCCTCATTTTCATAGCATTTTCTTTTTTGGCTTCGCTGACACTGCGGCTCATCGCCTTCGCGGGCATCGTCGCTGCACCGTTTTTACCCAGCGTTGCACCGTCGTCGTCCCCGTCACGTTTTTTTGTTTTCCCTCTTTTCGTTTTGCTTTTCGCATTTCCCGCCGGGGAAAAAGCGTCCCGTCGGAACAGGCAGAGGCGGAGGGGGGCATGTAATAGGACGCTCTCTGGTCGAGATACCCCACCATGTAATTGGTCCATTTGTTCGTAGTATAGCCAGTGAGTTTTTAATTTGGTTTGTTCCTCATTTCATACCACTGGGTATATAGATTGTCTGTTATCGTCGAGCTCATGTGATTACATAATGACCAGTCATATAACCGGCCCGATGGCGCAACGGTAGCGCGTCAGATTCCAGTTTGGTGTCTCCTGAAGGTTAGGCGTTCAAATCGCCTTCGGGTCATTTCATTTTTGCTTCCCCCCCCTTTTTTTTTTTGGCATTCCTTCTGCTCCTGTCATTCTTACCTGGGCAGTGAGTGAGTGATGCATAGATACCGTGGACACGATTTCTCCGAAAAGAAACAGATGCATGCTGCAAGGTCAAATGTAACTCACATCTATTTTTTTTGAACCCCGTCTACATGGTTCGCATAGCACCCCCTACTTCAGCTTCACCTGCAGCACACCTTTCCACGCCTCCACGGCCGCATCCGCATACTCCCTCGCATAAAAGTCCACATCATCATCGCTGATCAGCGGCTTCAACGCCTCCCCTGTCTTGCCCCATCTGACCTGTGCCTTGAACGCGGCCGCGCCCCGCTTCTGCAGCAGAGCGATGCGGCTGTTTGCTACCTTGCCAACCACTTCAAATGCCGTCTTCACTTCTGCGTCAATCTCCTTGGCCCAGTCCTTGGGCACCTGCGACTTCATGGGATGCGGGGTCTTGCTCTGCACAACGCGCTCTTTGATCTCCGTCGCGAGGCGGGGCAGGGCGCGGAGCACCTCGAGCGCCGAGTAGCTCGCAATGAGCATGTCCTCGCTGATCGTAGTCGGCTCGTCGACGGGGTCTTTGCCGGTTGGTGTGCTCACGATGAGGTTCTCCTGGTCCTGGCGGAGCTGCTTGAGGTTTGTGATGAGCGCGGCGAAATGCTTAGTGTCGACTTTGGCTTCGGGATTGAGCGCTGAGTAGAGCAGCGTGGAGATTGGGTGCCAAAAGTTCTCGTTCACCACACGTTCCGCTGGGGTCGCGCCGGTCTTATGCTCTGCTGCGCCGGCTGGTGTCCAATTGGTGGACAGACCGTCGCGATAGAGGATCTTGCTAACGGCTTCGCGGGTGTGGCCTTGTGCCGTGATGTAATCTGCAGATGGCAAGTCCGCAGGTATGAGGAACGGGTACGGCCGGTGGGTGGCTGAGTGTTCGTATGCGGGGAAGACGGCTCGATCGATGTTGTCCGAGATTGATTCAGTGTCTGTTGAGCGGGTCAGTCCTTGTGTCCTAGTAGGAATACGAAGTGTCCTACCTCTATACTTCACGTCTGGCAGATCACCCGCGGGATCTCCCTTGAGGCGTGCGAGGCGACGGCGTTCGAGGACGGACATATACATGGTCAAAGAACATGTCAGTTTGTCGTTCATCGAAATCAGGTCAAATGCCGAGTCCCAGTGGAAGCGCTTGATGTCCCTGAATATTAACCCTTCCTGCACTCTGATCATCCTGCTGATCGTGTCAATGACGTGCTTCAGCTCCTTATCTGCGGAGAAGCCTTGGTGGTGCTTGACGTCGAACGGCTGTGTGAGAGCAATGCGTGACAGGAGGTACGGAGATAGGGTGTCTACAAGCATCTCCTTGACTTTGACATGCCTCCACATCTGAAATGCTACTCGTCCGAGGCCAAGATTGAGATGCAAGAGAGTAGCCAGCAAAGCCAATGGGCGATTCTCCTTCTCTGTATCCCGCTCCACAGCGGCGCGTACGAGCATTGTAGCCTGTGCAAGAATTCGAGAATTCGAACTGGAGGCATCGCTCGACCTTGCGTCCTGATGATACATGCGCATTAGGCAATAAGCGATTAGTACAACCGGGTCAGGATCTGTTGACAATTGCTGGCTAACTCTCGACGCTCTTTCGATCAACGATTGCAGTGCGTCTTGTGAAACTTGTGACACCTCCAGAGATACGGAAATTAGGTAAGTGAACTTCAGAGCACAGATCTCGGTTCGTGCCCAGTTTTCGGGTTCGGATTCGGAGGCCTCAGTGTTTGGCTTTGAAGCAGTCACGTCTTCTTCGATGTGCGAAAGAAAAGATATTCTGTCTTCGCCACTCATGTTCTCCACTGCACAACGAAGGTCTTTGAAGCAACTGGGTATCCGAGCGAAGTGTTTCCAGTAGTCTTTGCAGTCTTGCAAGAGGCTTTCATCAAGGTAGACGCGCAACTTCAGGCGCACAAGGCGCAGGGGTCGATCGAGCTCCAGTGCGTCAGAACCGAAGACACGGTCCCTGATAGATGAGATCTTGTGTTTAGCCCTGCGGTGATAAGCTCATGTTAACAAATGTTAAACGTGAAACCTTACTCTTTAGATGGATACAGCTCTTCAGCCGCGTCGATCAGGAAAGTCCAAATGTTCACCCTCGCTGAGCATAGCTGTTGTAAAGGGTCATAGTTGCCTTCGTCTGCGGCTGAGATTGCGCTTTCGATAAGCTCGAGAACATGTTTTTCTAGTAGCGTGTACTTTTGTGCGCTCGCGAGAATGTCGACTGTGAGCAAGGAGACGTCAAGGGCGTGCTTCTCCATGATTGGCTGCAAATGAGCCGGCGGTGCCTGCCAGAGTTCCAGAAGGTCGGCATGCTTTCCTTGACGCGCATATATCTTAGCCATAAACCGAAGGTCCCGGATATCCTTGACACAGATGGGATCGCTCTGACATCATCAGCCAAGTGTACGCAGCAAACACTGACAGTTGAAAGGGTGTTACCTCAGGTCTCTCGTATGCGTCTTTCATTTGTTTCAAGGCTACACCCAGCTGGATCTCAGACATACGGTCTACAGTGCCCGTTACTTGACTCGCCCGAATCTTTTGTTCGGCAGACATTTGCTGGGCAAAGATTTGTGTATAGTATGTCAGCTTATCGAATGACGCCCCTTCCAATCTGTACTTTACAATTGCCTGCTCGTATTAGCACGATGACTGCTGATTCACAAATGTGCTCCTATTCGTTGACATACCGTTCGAACATCGTCCCAGCATCCTTGCCGCATAGCCGTTGTGAAGAGGGCATCCCACACATCCTTGCGATCTTTCTTGGTAGTCTTGAGGGCGGCCGCATTCTGCCACGCTTTTAGGCCTTCGTTTCCTACAGAATTGATGTGATCAAGCTTGGGATTTGATCTGGTTGTCGCTTCAACAATGAGCCTGTAGGCATATTCAAGCAATAATTCATCCTGCAACGTTGACTTGTTTTGGCAAACATCCCGCAACGACTTCGCAACTGCTTCAGGCTGCGATTGTAATTGCAGAGAGACATCGGCCCGCCATGTCTGCAGCGTGTTAGCCAAACAGTCACATGACATTAGGAGTCACTTACTGTCAAGTATGGATTACCAGGACTTTTCTTCAACAGTTTATCGATATAGGAGAGCGCAAACTTTGGTTTCGGGTAGTCGCGCTGAGCCTTCGATAGCTTGTCCCAATTAAAAGCCATCGCCGCCGAATCAAGTGAGTGCGTCCCGCGAAGACGTTGGTATGCAAAAGCGTAAGGATGAAAAAAGGCTAGACAGCCCACCTCGGTTGCACTTGCCATGATGATCGAAGTGGTCTGTGCCCACCCACCGGACACAGAGTGGGCAACTTCACCTTGGAGAGGGGAAGCACCTATGAGCTAGGCGTGTCTCTTGCCAGGCTATTTCAATGGGTAGAATCGGCATCTCAAACACCTTTCGCTCTTACATGAGCAGACGTATTCATTGCCTCAGGGCCGTGAGCCTATGGGTACATATATTACAATAGCGTAGCAGATCCATCGTATTACTCGTCACTCGCCAGAGGAGGAAAGAGCACGCCTTCGTGTTTAGCTCCCAATGTAACCAAAGGCGTGCCGTACTCGCGATCAGCGCCGGGTTTGCAGTATTCCAGGGTCCTTCTGTCTGCTTGTACACCAAGTTGGTTAAGGAGCATGTCTGCCTTGTTTGGCATGTAAGGCTGAAGAAGAATTCCTGTCATGCGCAGAGCCTCGGCTGTGAGGTATATCGTACGATCCACATCTTCTCCGGGCTCACCAGGAGCGTACTCGACTATGTTGTCCCAAGGCTTCGACATTTGGAAGAACAAGTTGGCCTGATCAGTATTAGCTATTGGTCCCTGGAGAGAGAAGATCGACTTACCCCTCGTACGAGCTCAGTAATCTGGTGAAGTGCCTTCCGGGGGTCATACGCATCGAACAGGCCGTCGACCTTCGAGGAGACTGGCCTCAGAGAATTGAACCAAAAACGTGAACCAGGACCTTCGCCCCAGTAATCTGCCGGTGCACTGCCGATGCGTTCGACCGCACCGCGGACACTCCACTTCTTGCCCCTGGTGACGCGGGATACCAGGTTTCCCAGCTGCTGATTTAAGAATTTGTTGTATAGTTTGATAATATGGCTATTGTCATAGCTCGAGTCGTCTTGTATGCCACCATCGTGAGCCATGTAGAATCGCATGACATCTGACCCGTATCGATCTAGAGCATGGAAGGGATCCACAACCCTACCGGTTGACTTTGACATTTTTGCGCCTCCAAGGGTCCAATGGGCATGGGTTAGGATCTTCTTTGGAAGCGGAAGATCGAGCGCCATGAGAAATGCCGGCCAGTAAATGCAATGGAAACGCACAATATCTTTGCCAATGACATGGCAATCTGCCGGCCAGCCTCCTTCTTGCTCTTTGCCAGGTGTGAATGGGTAGCCGGCCTTTGTTGCATAATTCATGAGAGCGTCGAGCCAGACGTAGATGGTCTGCGAATCATCGTCTGGTACTCGAATGCCCCATGTAAGTCGTTCATGGGGACGAGAAATAGAGAGGTCTTCAAGGCCAGACTCCACAGCCTGCACGACCTCCTTCATGCGATGCGCTGGAGCTATCCACTCTGGATTCGCTTTGTAAAATTCGAGGAGCGGTTCGCGAAATGCAGAGAGACGAAAGTGGTAGTTTTGTTCCGACGACCACTCTACCTCACTACCAGTCTCGATGGATGTCTGAAGACCTATCAGTCTGGCGTAAGAAGCATCGTCAAGCCAAACCATACCATGATCTTTCTTCCAGTCGATGGTTCGATCCATGGTTGTACTCCTGACTGTGGATAGAAGCATTCATCGGTAATCGAGTACCATCCCTCGTGTTTCTGCTCATAGATAAGACCTTTCTCCTGTAACAGATACTGTCTACCGTCAGCAATTGTTGTCAGCAACGACGATAACATTGTCCCCTTGTACCCAAGCATATTGCACAGCATCTTTATGATCTTGGTCTGTAGTCCGTACAAAGTGGTCGTTCGAGATCTCGGCCTTACGTGCAAGGTCCTAGGTCTTGTAAGCCGCCGGTGCGATTACTGGCTTGGGGTTCGGATCGCGTACTCGAAATATATCTGCACCTTTGTCGCAAAAGGCTTTTGGGTCGATACCAGCCTTGGCTGCTGCTTTTTGAACCTTCAAAGATTAGCGGATGCATTATTGGTTGTCCTGGAATTCCAACCTTTAACCCATGCTCATCAGTTCCTGTGCACATAATTGCGTCCTTCCCTCTGAGTACACTCCATCGCTTGATGATGTCCGTAAGGACCATGGTATACAGATGGCCGACATGAGGAGCGGCATTGACGTAGAAGATTGGAGTGGTAATGTAGTACGGCTTTTCGGGAGCAGGTTTGGTCGAGATGAATCGCCTGGGACTACTGTAGACCGAGCATGGCAAGGTTGAGCTTCTGAGAAAGCTCGAATATACGCTACGCAATGCTAGAACTGTCGAATTTGCAAGTCGCGTACGCATTCTGTCTCACTGGTATTGCGACGCTCACATCTTTCGCGACTGCAGCTCCAAGCTCCGAAGCCGACTAAGCCGAATATGGTATTAGCGTGTATGACTAACATGGAGCTTCACAGCTTTCCGGTTCATGCGCAACGCTCATCATCACACTTGACAAAAGCACCTCGTGATTGTAGCTAGCATCTCATACCAGCCCTATGTCCTGGTTCGGTCCAGGGCACCAAGTGGCATGCCACACCAATTCGAGCGAACGGACTCTACTAGTCTGAACTGGAACCGATCGACCCGAGTGAATTATCGGAGACCAGCAGAGCAAGAGCCAGGACTGTGTTGCTAAGGATATGGCAACAGTCAGGAAGTTGATACGATCTTGCAGCTATAGTCCTTGCGGAAAGCAGCTTGACGCTGAGTGGTGGACATGGTATGCGGGTTAAGCTTTTGCAACCCACAAACGCTCCGAACATTTGCTACACTCGCGTGGATAACCCGTCTTCTGGTAAGCCCTTACTGATGCCTACGCGCTATCGACTACACTTGTCGGAGAGGCGTCGTCAAGGGTTGGCGGAGGTGGACATGCCGCCGTGCCAAGAGTCAGCTCTCTATTCAGACTCTATTCAGACCCAAATTCGACAGCCTGCAAAGTTCGCCCTAAACACATTCACTGTCTCAAGACAACAGCAATCCATTTCTTGGACAACGCTGCGTCTCTGTGTATTCTTTGTCGTAGTCCTCTCACATTGGCCAGCTCGATGGTACCGAATGTACTGGACGTCCCATCCACGCCTTTGAGAAGTGTTTTGGCAGTTCTGGATCCGCTCCGACATCTTCAGGGAGTATTGCAATTGGGTGTTCGTAGCGGGTGCTCAGAGGGACCCTTGGACAGCTGTCTTTCACCTTCACGAATGTTTCTCTATTGGACGCTATTGGGTTTTCTATAGCTGTCTCTATTGACACTGCGTGAACCCCATTGACCTTATTGACGAACTACAACAGAAAAATGGCTGTTATTCTTTGTCTCCGCGAGATCGAGTTCGAGTATATAACTACTCTCTCCCAACCGCAATACAATCACCATCGACTCATCGACAAAACACCAATTCATTGGCAACAGTCGATCAACTACCAACTTATTCATTCACTTCATACTACTCTTCTGAGGCGACCAGATGAGGCTCAACGCTGTTATCGCCGCCGCCGTGCTGGCTGCCACCGTCTCGGGTGCCGCCATCGCCAAACCTGCACCCGAGATCACCGAGATCGAGGCTGAAATTACTCCTGAGGATGTCGACGAGCCCTTCTACTACGCTGAAGAAGGTGACGACGAGGATCTGACCAAGCGCGAGGCTGAGGCCGATCCTCAGTGGGTTTGGTCTCCCAAGTTTCGCCCTCCTGGCCTCCCTGTAGGCAAGCGTGAGGCCGGCTCCAAATGGGTGTGGTCCCCCAAGTTCCGCCCACCGGGTCTTCCTGTTGGAAAGCGCGAAGCTGAAGCCGACCCCCAGTGGGTGTGGTCCCCCAAGTTCCGCCCTCCAGGTCTTCCAGTTGGAAAACGTGAGGCTGGCTCCAAGTGGGTGTGGTCCCCTAAGTTCCGTCCCCCGGGTCTTCCTGTCGGAAAGCGCGAGGCTGAGGCCGAAGCTGAGGCTGAAGCTGAGGCAGATCTTCAATAGGTTCGGAGCCCTAAGCTCGAACCTCCAGGTCACCAACAGTCTCGAACTTTGACAGTAACGATCGCATCGCAATTCTTCACTTCTCCACATACCGAGGAAAGACTCATCAACAGATGAAGATCTCATCATCTTGTACATAAAATCCTCCGATATACTACGCCCCGTACAGTGCAGGCTTGGCTACTTTGGTGCCTGCATGGGCAGGACAGTTTCTCAACATCTTGATAGCATCTTTACGAATGGTGTTGTATGAATGAAGGCTGGGTTGTCCTTTTTCTCTCGATATCAATACATTGTTATGCATTGCCTTATCTGGCCCCACCGTGACCGTATCTTGTGTCCAAATTCCTACTTGAAGTACCTCCTGTTCGCCCAGCCCTTGCCGTACTTGAAGTCGTGATCAATATCCTTACCTTCCAAACAAAACCGACATTTGCCTTCGAATGCCTCTCCCCGCTTCCAGGTGTAACACGGGACATCTTTTGCCATGTCAGGAGGTTCATAACACTTCAAGTGCTCGTTGGAGAAGTAGTCACATGCGTCCTTGGGGAGGCGGTGGCCGCAGCCTTCGTACTTTTGAAACATCTTGGTGTTCTTAGGATCGCACATTTGGGTTCTTGGTATCTTTGTTGCGTAGGTGATATTGGTAGATTTAGTCGAGTTTGTTGGCTCCCTCTCTCCCTCTCTCTTTTGTAGTATAAGGTCGTGGTTAGGGACCAACAATGACCATGATCTGTTGCCAGAAGAAGGACTTCACAGTGATGCATAACTGCACAGAAGAGAGGCGATGGTGACGGTGACGATTCACTTGCATTGCCGATGTTCAATACTGCAAACAATGCATGTACGTGTGTGACGGACAACATCCAATGATTGCGCTGCACTACGGTAAGATCGAGTTCGAATCACAAACCGTAAAGTTCGTCACAATATGATGTGCTTGGCCGTTCCACCAAACCATCGCTGAGATATAGTGATGTCTTCCGGTCATGTCGCGTAGAGCTGCCTCGAATTTCTGTCCTTGCACGCCGATGCCGGGACGCGTTTGCCGTGTTTGGCCATGACAGCCGTGATATCGTAGCTCTCCCTTCCCTTAGCGCAAGTGCGTAACTCGGCTTACCACGCTTTCTGACGGACAATTGGATTCACAACCACAACACCACAATGTCAGCACCTATGCTTTCCAGGACGGCGATACCGCGATTTCTGCTACCTCAAAAGTCATGGACGAGCACAAGCCTGTTCAAGCCCACCATACAGAATGCATTCGAAGTAAGGCGGCACCGAACCTCGACAGCTCCTGAACGATGCGCCTCGAGGCAAACAACCGCAGCGCTGCAGAGACAGAAGCAGATCATACAGTCTGCTTCCAGCTATATCCCTGCGCTTGAGTCCCGTCGCAACTTCAGTGTCACTGCGCCCCAATTCAAAGACCATCATTTCGACACGCTCAAGTTCGTCCAACGTCTGAAGGATGAGGGATTTACAGATGAACAAGCGGAGGGTATGATGGTCGTTTTAGGAGACGTGATAGAAGAAAGGTTGGCATATTTGTGTGACGTCTTCAAACACATAGCTGACCTTGTTCAGCATACAGAATCTCACACGCACTATGGTGCTTCGTGAAGATCAAGAGAAAGCTACCTATACGCAGAAGGTCGATTTCGCAAAGTTGCGTTCTGAACTCATGACGTCCGACTCCACGGAGTCTTCACTTACCCGCGCATCGCACGAACGGTTGACGAATGAGTTGGCCAAGCTCAACTCACGACTTCGAGACGAAATACAGCGGACGCAGGCGTCGGTGCGGCTAGATTTGAATCTGGAGAAGGGTCGCATACGTGAGGAGGCGAATGTGCAGGAACTCAAGTTGAAGGAGACAGAGACAAGGATTGAGCAGGAGACTGCGCAACTGCGTGAAAGATTGGAGGCAGTCAAGTTCTCCACGTTGCAGTGGCTAATGTACGTCACAGATTCTGACGCTTCGGCTTCAAATGACATTGCTAACCTGGCCTCAGGGGTGTTTGCACGGGTACCGCAGCGCTCATGCTCGGTGTTTGGCGTCTGCTGATGTGAGGCAACTGGCGCGCGATACACCCACGAAACAAAGGCATGGATGGGAAACATGCATAGGGCTGTCTCAGGGGACGGGGTTGCTTCCGGAAGGACACGGGCGATTGATGGTGCTATTGTAGGTGCGCATTGGCGCACCCCTGCTTCACGTGCAGCCGCGCAGCCACAACTCTTGTATCCATGTATGTGCTGCATAATACAGTGTGCTGCAGCGGACGGGGAGCCGTTGGCGGATCCCGATACGATATGCAGACGCTGAAGACGGCAACGTGTCGGTGCCCCAGCAATTCCGTTGCTTTGGTATCAGGAAAGCACGGCATTCCTTGCGACGCCAGAGGCAACATGCCCCTCATATGATGCAATCGTAGGCAAACAACCAGCTTCGTGCGATGTCTCATGCACCGCAGGCATCGGGCCTCACACCGTGATCGAGAGCCTTTGTTCTGGAATCTGAGATGGCATTCTGGGTGTACTGTAACAACCATCCAAGTGACACGACTCATGGGCGATGGTTCGGGCCTCAGGTCTGTGAATGGGCCAGGTTTCTAGCCTGTTCTACGGGGCATTGATTGGCCCCCAACGTGACATGGCCCATCAGCCAGACTCGCTGGCAGCCGCCCGTTGCAGTGTGACCTGGTGCAACAGCAGTCTCCGTGTCGGCGATGCTGGAGGCGGCAAACGACGTGCTGGCGGGCTCCAGGAGCGCAGTCCGCAAGACGAGCGATTGGGTTTGGCTGCACCGACTGTTTGTACACAAAGGGCCACGATAGCTCCCCGTAGACCCCTCATTGCCAAGAATGAACTGGCGGCAGCAGCACCAGCGTGATGTTGAGGGCAGACGGCTTTTGCACGGCCAGCAGTCTTGTTGCCGGTCGAACAGGCAGAACATGTGAGCGAGACAGCTCTGGAGAAGGCGCAGTGGGGTGGTGCTGTTGATGGGCAGTCGCTCCTTGGCGCCGTCTTCACCTGTCTAGACAGCCACTCGCTTCCTCCCATCTTCCCAAAACAACTCGACAAACTCTTCCGTGAACACCAACTGCACACCGCCTTGTATCCTTCCGAACACATCTCCACCCAGCCCAGTCTCTCTCGACAAGCACTTCCGCACACCACACTCCGTAACAATGGCGAACGAGGTACGTGACCCTTTATCTGCGCGCTCCCCGCCGTTGCTGGCCGGCGGACTGCCCCTCTGGCGCCTCACCTCCGGGCCACGATGATTGTCAACAGATGCTAACATGGCCACCCCAACAGCGCGAGAGGTACGAAACCCAGCCCGCCGCCCACGCACGACCGACTTATTGACGTCGCAACAGCAAGACTTTCCTCGCCAGGCTCTGCGAACAGGCTGAGCGCTACGATGGTGAGTGCCAGCGTGCCCAACGTGTCGGCCGCGCATGCTAACGGTGCTGCTCACAGAGATGGTCACATACATGAAGGTCAGTCAAGACCCGCACTAAGCCGTGTCTTCACTCATATGCTAACTGTTTTGCAGGAAGTCGCTAAGGTATATCCTCTCCGCCCGCCCGCTGTCACAGCTCGTTGCAGCCTCAGCGACGTTGCTGCGCCCCGTGATTTGACCTAACACCTTGCAGATCGGCGGTGAGCTCACCGTTGACGAGCGCAACCTCCTGTCCGTCGCCTACAAGAACGTCGTCGGCACACGACGTGCCTCGTGGCGCATCATCTCCTCAATCGAGCAGAAGGAGGAGTCCAAGGGCTCTGAGAAGCACGTCGGCACCATCCGCGACTACCGCCAGAAGATCGAGACCGAGCTCGAGCAGGTCTGCCAGGATGTCCTGAATGTTCTTGACGAGTCCCTCATTCCCAAGGCCGAGTCCGGCGAGTCCAAGGTCTTCTACCACAAGATGTGCGTCAACCTTATTCACTTAAATGTGTCGTGACCCTGACAACCAAACAGGAAGGGTGACTACCACCGTTACCTTGCCGAGTTCGCTTCCGGCGAGAAGCGCAAGGTCGCTGCGACTGCCGCACACGAGGCTTACAAGGTATGACGCAATAGCGAGATCTGCATCGTAGGATAAGCGACTGACAGTATATGTAGACGGCTACCGACGTTGCTCAGACTGAGCTCACTCCCACTCACCCCATCCGTCTGGGTCTGGCCCTGAACTTCTCGGTCTTCTACTACGAGATCCTGAACTCGCCCGACCGTGCTTGCCACCTTGCCAAGCAGGCCTTCGATGACGCTATTGCTGAGCTTGACTCTCTGTCCGAGGAATCCTACCGTGACAGCACCCTCATCATGCAGCTTCTCCGTGACAACCTCACCCTCTGGACATCGTCGGATGGCAACGAGGCTGAGACAGCTGACTCATCCGCCCCCAAGGAGGAGAAGCCCGCTGAGGCCGAGGCCGCCGCTGCACCCGTTGAGCAGAAGAGCGAGGAGGCACCTGCTGCCGCCCCTGCTGCTGCTTAAGCCGTTCCTACCTCTTTCGACCTGGTTCATCGCCAGTCAACGTCCCCTATTTCCGGATAGACGAAGGAGGCTGCCACGGCAGCGAGCGTCCTACGGAGTTGTGTGTGTCCTGTCATTTCGAAAATTGGCTTTAGCAGCGAGCGGGTCGGATGGTCAGATTCCCCATGACTGATGTGTTTCCCTTTACTCCCCTGTATCACCCGCAGCGTTCCCATTAAGCATGCAGTTCGCCACGGTTGCGTTAATCGCGCAATTGCCTACATACTCGGTATCCTTTGTACAGAGGGCACCGATGCTGCGTGCGAAGATGGAGGTTTTGGTGTGGTTCCTCAAATGCAATCCCCTTTTCCCCTGTTTCCCGACTTTGTGCATTGAAGAAACAATGTCTTTGTGGTAGTTTGGACAGATATCTGCACAAGCCGGTCTCTGTCAATGCAGTACCATGTTTGAGGACCAATGAAGTTTCATCAAGCCTGGCAGCTGGCCATACTCTCAGAGCATTCAAAGCTCGAATACACTCACACATCATTTCTTTCTACGATTCGGCTGCTAATGATATCCGATAAACTCAACCAATCCACCGGGACTCAAACGTACTATGTAGTTTGTCTCGTGAGCTTGGTTCGCCCCACTAAATTTTGCAAGTGATTCCCCACCACAATCCTCCCCCGCCTCCGGATCTTGTCGCATGAAAGGCTACAACACCATCTTTCTTAGAACAGCTCGCGATGCTTTGAGAGGCGCAAGGATGAAAACGGTCATGCCTTGAACGACAATTTCCTGCGGTCAACGGGCCACGAACGGCGAACGCACGATATTGAACGCGCCCCCCACGCGCACAGTCAGACCCACCGAGCATCCGCCTCTCTACTTCCAAATTGCTGTGTCCAGCCAATATGGCATACACGAAGAACTACTATCACATCCTTAGCCTCAATGCACCCAGCCCAGGTGCGCCTTTACCACAGCCCAAGGGAGCCGACTTGAGAAGAGCATACAGGAACGCGCTGCTCGCCGCGCATCCAGACAAGAAGAGTGTGGCCGCCGCCGCCACAGCGAACAAGTCGTTTAGCGTAGATGATGTGAAGGAGGCATACATGGTGCTCGAAAACTCCAGAACACGGGCAGACTACGATAATTGGGTATTGCGGAACCCGCACATCCTTGCTACGAGCACGGGCACGGGCACAGGCGCCGACGAAGATAATGGAGCTTACACGCTGAGCCAGGATTTCATATTGGGACTCGAGTTGTTGGACCTTAGCGATTTCAACGAACAGGACAATGATGCGGCTGAGGGCGAGTGGACGAGAGCGTGTCGCTGCGGGGACAACAAGGGGTTCAGGATTCTAGAAGATGACCTAGAGGATGCGGAGGGGAGGGGCGAGAAGGAGGTGCTTGTTGGATGTAGAGGATGTAGCCTGTGGGTTAGGGTGGGGTTCGATGTCGAGGAGGGGTGAGCCTGAGCTATTGACACGTTAAACTGTCGTGGGTATGTTTGGTGAAGTGGGAGAAGGGTGCAGACGTTATCCTTTGATACCCTATGTTTTCTTTGCAATTATAGTTATGTTCTCAGCAGTGGTTTTGTGACCATAGCTCGCGTCTTCGTGGGTTGCCGTTCAATATGAGCACGGGTTTACGCAGACACGGTGCAAATCTGAGTAGAGCTATTGCAGATTACACGCGTTTAAGCAGGCGTATCTGGTAGTGATCCCCTACTCCTGGGACACGACTTCGTCTCCTCCGGTCCTACACTAATGCATATCTCGCAGCCAACTTATCGCATGTCATCAGGTCAGTCCATCTTACCCTCGCCTGCCTTTACACTAGGCTCGGATAACCATTGTGAGTGCCTTTCTTCCTTATTCTTTACCCAACTGCAGATCATAGTGACTGTTGAAAGGGCCACCTACTGCTTGATATCTGGCCAGATCTTAGAGAGCCTTGGTAACTCACTCCAAGCATGAATTTCCGGATCCTCGCTGAGAAAATCTGTGTCCGAGGATTGTTGTGCCTCTGCCACGGGTGTCTATTCAGCAGCTGTTGAGAGCGATGAGTTGGCGTGTATGTTCTGAACAATACGAACCACCGGCGTTAAACCGCGTCTCACTTTCAGAAACAAGCAATAGTAAACATGATCAAATGACATTGATTTGATGCAGTAGCCAAACAGAAAACAATACTAACGAGAACCTCAAATAAACATAACTTGACTGTGGGTATAGGCCCCCCTTGCCAACGCCACACCACAAAAACATCACAAAAACGCATGAACTCCAGATCCACGTATATGGTCTACTAAACCCATTTCTCTGACAAGAGCATCTTAGCACGCCGTCAGAAAAGAAAGATGATGCGATACTGGAAGACACTGAGACAATCAGAGACCGGAGTGCTAACCGTTACCTAACGAGATATTAGAGAGGTGCTGTTCACTGGAGTCGGAAGAACCTACACTGCAGAAGCAGTATCGTTGCCGACGACGTGATCGTCCTGTTTTGGGTTCTTTGGCTTTACAACGTCGCCGTTCTCATCAAGCTTCATGCCCTTTTGCTCAAGCATCTCCTTGATCTTAGGCACCAGCTCCACAAACGTCTCGACAAACGGAACGCCGTAGCGCTCGCAAACGAGGTGGATGTTGCCAGCACGCCAGAACCTCTTGTCGCAGCAAACAACGACTTTCCCGGACTTGACCCAAAGCCCCAGCTCCATCATTGTGACGGGGCTTATCGTGGTGGCATCGAAAAAGAAGCAAATCACGTTAGCCCGCTCCAGCGCGTCGAGCTCCCACTCAACTTGTTCTCTGAAGGCGGCATCTTTGGCAGACTTGGTCACGTTGGGGTCCCATTGTCCTCTGCGTGGGTTGTTGACTGTGATAGGAAGGTCTGAGAGGTACGTCGCCATGAGCTTCTGCCACTGTACGGCTTTGCCCATTTCGATGCTGCCTGCAAGGAAGACAGAGTAGTCGCGAAACGTCGGCTTCTCAGGCGGTACACAATGTACGAATAGAGAATGCTCCCTTATCGGAGGTGATGGCAAAGGAGGCAGCTGATTTAGTTTATCCTCGACAGCTGCATCGATGTCGACGAGGCCTTGCCGCGCGACCTTATTTGGCTTTTCTTCTGTGGATTCATCCTCAAGTTTTCCCTTGCACGTCGGACATTCCTTGGGCTCTGCTGCTCTTTTGGATGACATTGCAGTGGGCTGGATGATGCGTGCCGATTCTATATTGCGGGGTTGGATGATGTGGGAGACGAAGTTCTGCCTAGAGGATGGTTTGCCTGAGAGGTGGGATCTGGTTCTCGGCAAAGCTGGTTCACCCAAATTCAGTCGCACATGCACTTTGGCAGTAAGTTTTGGGAACGTTGATGATCGTGCGAAATTGGTGTAAGGAGGTTGGCTGAGGTAGCTGAATTTACGGATTACTACAGCGCTTCGCTAACCCCATCTTATACGGCATGACTTACCTGGCCATTGACGATGTTTGAAACAACAGCAATCTTTATGTCTTTATCCGTTGAAAGCAGCTTGACCAAACGAACAGTCGCAAACGGCAAATGATGTGAAAAGGGTTGCCATTGTTGTATACCATTGTGGTGTTTTAACTATTCATTGAGGCAGCCGCAAACAGCGCCTCAGGCCGACCTTGGAACGCAGCACGATGTTTGCTCAGCCACAACGCGCTTCCTGGACACCATACGCCTCACCGCATAAAGGGTCACCTGTGTTGGTGCCTGCATTAGTATCTTGCTGCGGCTCCGAGGCTGCACACAAGGCTCATCTGGGTTTTCGCATGATTGTTCGCGTCTGGCACAAACTAAGGTGTAAGACACGATGCGCCGCTCGCTCTGCAACGAAGTTTCGAAAAACGAGATTCTATTGATTGATAGAAGCTACAAACGTGACATGCTCATGCGCCACGACGAGTCCCAGGGGCGACGATGTCAGGAGCTCCAACTCCTGTCAGCCAGAACAAACCCCGTCTCACCTACGGACTTGGATGAACGACTCGCATGTAAGCTCGAACCATTGTACAAATGTGGCAAGCACCGAATCGCTTCTTATTCCATCTTCGATACCTTTACATAGTGGTCCGAGGGGAATCTTGTGAGTATACGCAGAGAAGCTCACAGTTAACCAATCACTAGTCTAACATCGCCAATGCCTTCGAACCCATATATGCAACTATCCAAGTGGCACTGGGCTGACGACTCGCAACGCGGGCTTCCAAAGAACAGCCTGCTAGGCGCTGATCGATTGCATCACGCCCTAAACGTCTTCCACCGGGTTGCTGCGAAGTGGGTTTGGATGAGAACCACCCTTCAGATGCAACCTGGGTGTACCGTGGCCCTTCTGCCGCAACTCAGGCGTAGTGCATCGCCCTATCGCCTTCACCACTTTGCCAGCCTGCACCTTGTCCGTGACCTCAGAATCAACCTTGTTTATGTCGGCGAGCTGGAAGCACAGCGAAGTCGAGTCCGTGACAGTGCCACATGTGCATTCAATGCCATAGAACCTGACTTGAGCGCCTTGCACTTGCTCCTCAGGCTTTTGCTTTGTAGCCTTGGTCTGTGAGTCTGATGCAGATCCCAAGTTCATGCCTGGACGCGACGTGAACGAACCGGTCGGAGGACGAGCTTCGTCAGAGCGATGGATCCGAGACTTTGTCGGGTACAGCGTGGATCGCGGACGGCGCAATGTTTGGAGAGGATTGACCTTTGGTAGGACTGAGAGTCTCCGGCGGGGAGGATCGTGGTCATTTGGCTTCTGGACCAACTCTGCGCGCCAGGAGAGGCCACAAGTACGACAGACGACTCCAAAACGATTGTTCTTGCCATCGTAGCTCATGACGGGAATGAAGGCAAGACCTGTGACGTCGTCGATTGGAGCGAATTGCTTGACAGTGCCTTGGAATGTGCAGCTGCGACAGGAGCGGTGTTTGCACAAACAGCTGAGAGTACTGATCAGATGCTCACCTGCGCCCAAGCGGTAGATATCGTGACCTCTCTGGCACCCACAGCAGCGCCATTTACCTATCGATGGAGGCGACTCGCTGTTGTCGACGCTGTCATTTCCAATATTTTGTGGCGAGGTCTCATGAACACCAGTATCGGTCAACGGGCGGACATCGTGTTCTTCTGCTTCATCTTCGCGTGCCGCAGGGTCAGTAAAGTCCTCGTTTGATATTACCTCGTGCTCTTCTTCAGCACTAAGGCTGGCCAAGAAGGATTGATGCTCACCAGACGTACCATCGAATTCTGGCAAACCAATCATGCCGAATCGCTTGTGGGCAGAACTTGGGTAGAATGAGCGATATCGTTCTTTAAGTGTGGAAACAGAAGAACCTAAAGGACTCGTGCTCTGGTCTGCTTCTTCGTCGTACCTTGAGGTGATATGCTCATTTGAGCAAGCGAGATCTTGCAAGACTGCGCCAAAGCTTGCGTTTGGACAATCCGTTGTTGATTGACTCGAAGCTCTTGATGCGGATTGGACCGCAGTCGAGTCATCGCATGGAGTAGATGCAGCGTCTTGCAACTCTGGAGACTTGTTCACACTTGTACCGACAGTCTCTTCGTTAAGCGTTGTATCGCGGTCGACCTGGTGACTACGGCACGAGCCGAGAGAACATGCTGAACAGTCTTCACAAACCATGTTGTGACTATCCATACCTTCGCCTGTGCGAGATCGAAGAGCGGCAAAGGTAAGTATAGTTCACACGCACGCGCGAGCTGTTAGCTGTGTAAAGCGTGTGCAAAGACAATTTGAGGTAAGAATCGAGGAAATTGTGTTGTTGACAAGTGTAAGCTTTCGCTCGGCGTTTGTTTTGATAACACGCGTGTGTTGTAGACGAGGTGAAAGATCGCGTAAATGAGGCGTCTGACCACAGGGTCGCGCCATCATAAGCACGCAGGTTGACAAGTCATGATCATCGTTGTTCACGAGGTATCGTCTCTTCCATTGCAGTGGTCGTTGCAGGACAATGAAGCCACCAGAGCTCACGAAGAGTTGAAGCGTCTATGCCCTGGATCAAAAAACGGACATGGCGAGTGACAGCAGGCAGTGACAGTGGACTATTGATGAAGCTGTCTTCATTTCAGAGAAATCTCAAATACGTCATTGGCCTAAATGCTATTACGCACCCTTACTTCATCGATGCACGATTGCTGCAAGTATATGTCGACATGGTGGATTGCAACCCAACGTCGTACTAAGGGCCGTGAATAACGCACAAATCCCAGTATATGGGGGTGTTTGCAATGTACCTCCATAAAGTGAAACTCTTGTTTGGAGGGGAAAGGGGTTCGAGACAAGCAAACCTGATTCTTGGAGAGAAGGCACACTTATACAAAATCCGCCGTAGTTTCCTTTACAACCCGGGTGCAAACTGTGGTTGTTATGCTTAGAGACGGGATGCTATAAAGGACATTGTGAATCTGTAAACAGTGCCTGGCGTTGCACAAAAACACGAATCTCTAGAGATGCATTGGTAGTTCTGTGGCAGAGTGCGGCGGCCGGCGTGCGCAAGCTCTAGAAGCGTGTGCGGTGGGCAGTTTTCGCGAGCGCGATGCTCGGAGCATTAGGTCTCTCAGATGCCTCGGTACTATAGCAGAGCAATCAGGTCAGCAAAATCGAATACATGAGAGACTCGAGGTATATTACATTTCGCTAGCAATGTGCACACGCGAAGGTTACGAACAAATGAAGTGATGAGGTGTCTAGGGCAGAGCTGACTCGACTGAAGGCACAATATCTCAGGCTAATGTGCGGCGGAGACCAGCGTTCACTTCCGTTGACGCTTGGTTGCTGCGTTGTGAGGCTGCTTCTTTCGTTTCGGGGGATGGGACTGGGAGGGATCGCTTGAAGCAGATGATACATACCCGTTGACCTCCTTGTCTAGCGTGATGTATTCCTCCGCCGCATCCTTGCCGCCGCGGTTAAGTAGGAATTCCATGTAAAAATGGGACAGCTTCTTCGAGGCTTCGGGTGAGAGGCGGCCTTTGGTTCGTACGAGTTCGTGAATCGCCTTTACCCGACCATGAGCCTCTCCCTGGTCGGAAGAAGGTTGTTCGATCTCGAACTGCAAGTACCTGTGCCAGTACTCTCGCGAATCCGAGAATTTCTGACTCTTGTCCTTGAAAGCTTGACGGGCTTCCTCGGCAGCGCCTTTGCACTGCCACAAAACGCGTGCTTGTTCTGCGACCAGAATGCCGCCAATCTGGCTGCTGCGCTGACCCATGTACTCCTCAAGGATTTTAACGGCCTCATCGTTGCCCTCGTGCCTACGCACAACGCCAGCTAGCGAGATGATAGTCTCGACATGTTCTGGAGCCTGCTCAAGCATAGCTGTGTGTATCTCGCGGGCGACTGAGATGCGGCCCAGTTTCTCTTCGAAACGTGCCCAGTTCAGGCGAATCGTGGGAGCCTCGATAGGCACGAAGATAGAGCTGGCTCGCATGTAGATGATGCGTGTGTTCTCTTCCTTGCCTTGTGAGAACATCCAACGTGCGTACCGTAGCCAGAATTCGTCGTAGAGTGCACAAGCGACTAAGCAGCGCTCGTACAAGAAGGACGTGCGCTCGAAGTCACCTTGCTTCTCTTCGAAATCGAGATATTTGCGCCAGTTGTCAAGCTCAGAATCCTCGAGCTCAGTGACATGGAAGTATGCGCGCTTGATAGCCTGCTCGTAACTCCAGCGAGTCTGAACATCCTGTTGTGTTCGTGAATATGATTCATAATAGTATGCGTGTATTTTCTCCCGAAGCTGTCGTTCAAGCTCAAGAGGAGCCTTCTCAGGGAGCCCTTGATTCTCCAGCTGCATTGCATTCTTGATCGACTCCAGTGTCTCGGGATCGGCGAGGTCTTCGATTGGTCGGGTACCGATGAGGGCCGTGAACTTCTCGTAATACCGGGAGAACTGGTAGATAGGCAGGAGTAGAACGCGACCATATATCTTGGTAGCATTCGCGGGCTCTTGCACACGTTCCTCGAACTCGATGTACTTGTCCCAGAAAGGATGGCTCTGGAAGTCAAGACCGACAAAGTGGGCTCCGCGCTCGAAAAGTCTGCATTATCAGCAGTGTCTAACAAGATGAGAGAAAGGAACAGGAGTGGTGGGGAGGGAATGAGCTTGCAGAAAGAGAGCTGAATGCTCAGCGGACTAAACCATTGTCTTCCAATCGTCTCGAAGGAGCGCGACAAGCTTGACGCAAAGCAATGGGTGCGATCAGGAATTGGGATTGCAAAAAGCGGCTTGAAAGGGTAGCACTTCATATGTGAAGTATCGCCGACCCGCAACGCGTTTGCTGTTGGCTATGGGCTGATTGAAATCCTTGGGCCGAGGACGAAAGGCAGAACTTACTCTCGGATGATATCGTTGTCGTGGCATGTATCCATTTTGAAAGAGCAGTAATTGGCCCACAAATCAACAGAAGTGGTGACTGCGCAAACACCACGCTCATACACGGATTCGGCGGTCTCCGTACCTCCTATGGCGAACTCGAGATCGGCATATTTCTTCCAGTAGCCAAAGAAGAGTGGGAACTTCTGGAGAAAGCAGTCGTATGCGTTGCGGACAAGGTCAATTGATGATGGGCTGGAGTTGCGGGTGACACCTCCCTCAAGCTCGGAGGCGCGAGTGACGAGAGCCTCCCATCGATCGAATTCGTCCTCGTTCTCAACCTTCCAGGCGTCAGTAATAGTCAACTGAGGGGGTCGCGTCGGTCTTACCACTGCGCTGAGCAGCTTCTTAATCTCAGTTCCAGCCTCCTCACCTGTGTACTCTAGATGCGCGATGGCGCCGCGCCCGGTAGGCAACATTATTGTCGCGTGCAATACTGATCCGTGGATGCGTATGGTTTCCGAAGTTTGTAGAGCTGCGTGCGACAAGTCAGATTGCGCGGAGGTTGTTGGTGGTGCTGCGCAGGCAAGATCGCAACAAACCAAGGTTTGGTAGCTTCGAGCGGAGCTACGAGACCCACTTTTAGGCAGGAGCCGCATCGTAACATTGCACGTGACTGAGATTGCTCATCATGTTCCAAACTTAGTCAGCGTTTTGCTGTGACGATCAGTTACAGGGTAGAGTGAAAAGAGAATCGAGCATCAAGAATATATTTGGTGAAGTCTATGTGACAAAGAAGCGTTTTGCACATTGCTTTGCGCTCATAAGCAGCGAAGACTCAGCCTCACAAAGTGAGTAACACGCTTTCGTTGGTAGTAACCATGTAAGATCGTTTGACGGAATGCCTTTAGCCATAATCCATATCGCATATTATCAGTAAGTGAGCCAGCACCAATATTCGAAGAAGCATTCGCAAAGTTAGTGATGTCGCTCTCGGCTGAGGAAAACGTGTGAAACAATGCAAAGTGAGGGACGATCAGTCGAGGGTCGCGCTGTCAAATGAGAGCTTCAGATGTTTCCAACATCATTCTGGAGTATCACTGTAAGTGCTGATCGTGTGACAGTCGATCAACTTGTGGCTGGGGATGGAGGAGCTGTGATTGTACGCTGGTCATCATCATCTGTACCCTGAAGCGGTGGCTGATAAGCACTGTTCGCACCGAAAAGTGGAGGCATATGTTGAAGGCCCTGTTGATCCCGACCGAGACCGTAAGTGTAAGTATGATAGTACAAACCAGGCATCTGGTGGCCGTGCAGATTGCCAAAGGCCGGCTGCTGAAGTACAGGAAACATGTTCTCTTTATTGTCGTACTGGAAGGGGTCATTGAACGGCTTGTACGAACCGAATGATGGCAGTGGTGATGGCGAAGCTTGGCCACCAAACCCTGAAGTAAGGTAGTCGAAGTTGGTTGGCTGAGCAAAGGATGCCTCGTCATCCTGAAATACGTCGAACGCTCTTTTACGCTTCGGAGCGCGGTTGACGACACCAGATTCGAAGCCCGAGTGGCTACGCCTGTCTTCATACTGACCACGAGCCTGGAATGCAAACATCGGAGCGCGACTGCCAGGTCGAGCACGACGAGCGATGTTCGGATCCATGCTGGCGAGAGCAGGTCTGGACAACGTAGATCGGGGGCTCTCGGTCTTGATCTCAACATCTTCCTCATCGTCGAAGATGGAGCTTGAGATCCTTCGTTGCCTCTTGAACGACCCGTGAGGCGTGAATATGAGCTCATTGGCTTCCACATCCTGCGAGTTGAGCTCCAGCTGCTCGACAACGGAATGGTCCTTCTTCTGGTTCCTCTTGCGCCGCATCTCTGGGGTCGCAGAGTCAAATATGTCCATACCGGGCCAATACACACCCTTGAGCTTTGTGCTCTCACTGACAGCCATAGTATCCTCTGCAGCTTCGGCTGTCTCGTCCTCCACGGCACATGTGTCTTCAGCAGTATAACGGTAGCGCCTCCTCGGTCGCTCGCTTGGGTCTGAGTACTCGCTCGAGGTTTCGTAGTCTGGATTCGTAAAGCTACGAGAGCTGGCGCGGGACTCGGCGGGCCAGTATTGAAGATGATGTGCGAAGGTTCTGTGACGTAGCATATGACCTGGCTGCGGTGTAGGTGTCGGAGTGGCAGGGTCGGACTCCACTTTGATGACCTGTTGCTCCGAGAGACGTGGATCGAGGAGACCACCGACTGCAGCACTACGGCTTGGGCGAGGAACAGGTGCCTCAATCCTTGAGGCAGCGACAGAATGTGCTGCGATAAAAGCAATGTTAGTTGAAACTTTCAGCATGCAGTGCAGGAGGAGAATTGAGGACTGTACCCGCAGGTCTGGCGCGCGTTCGACGCTTGTCCTTCTGGTTCATCCGGGCTGACATGAGCTCCTCTACATTCCAGTCGGCATACCAGCGATCGTAGGCATCGACGATAAGACGCGAGGCGTCCTCGTGTGTCGAGCGAACCTTGATCTTGTAGTAGTGGGATAGGTGGCCCTTGCTGGCGATGTGTGTGAGCAGGTGAGAGACATCGCTGAAGGTTGGTTTCTTGGGGCAGATGCTGCATAGAAGCGGTATGTTGTTGGACGCCATTGCAGCGCTGTGCGATGGTGCAGTGCGTTGGTAAGGAGCGTGTTCGATGCAGACAACTTCAAGGCGAAAGGACAGTGCTTGCAACGCGATGGTGTACAAAGGAGCGACACGAAAGGAGCGTGTTGTGTATGAAGCAGGAGGAGTGGTGGCAGTGCAAAGATATGAGGACTGGTGCGGAAACGCAGCTACCAGGCACTCATGGTCTTCTCTTGCAGAGAGTGCGAGACGAGAAGGAGGACAGCATCGGAAGCCTTGAGGGAGCGCTGGGAGGAAAGAGGCTGCCGTACTGGAGGATATTTGTATGCGTAGGTTTGGCAGCTAGAGCACGTGGAGCTCCAGCTAAGGCCCAAACAGGCAGCATCATTGCTCTCCTCTGGCTTTGTACCTCACGCCTCATTGGCAGGAAGCGTGAGTTATTAGATAGCGAGAGGGAAAAACCCATGGGGAGATCAAGGCAAAGTCCGAGCCTTGGTGCATCCACGAGAGTTCGAGCAAAGCAGTCTGGCTGCTTACACCAACCACGGCCGTCACTTGTGCACACTATACGACGACAGTGACTTCACGCACATGGACCGTATCTTACCGTGATCAAGTACATGTTAATTAAGTTTCATTTGTATTCACTTGCCCAGACATCGTCTGGTGACAGACCGCGGCATGCAGCTGCTCTAGCGTTAGTATCATTCTGCCGAGGGCCTCAGAACACACTCACTACACAGGATCGACTTCTTCTAGTCCAGCGTATTTCAGCAGGCTAAGCCCAGCAATGCCGAAGACCGTATGGAAGACGTCGACCATGTCTCCAGGTCGGTCAGCTAAGCCACCAAGTTCGGGGTCCTGTCTCTATCAGCTCCGTACGCGCTCTCCATGCTCAGAGGTCTGACCTGGCATTGCAGAATGAACAGCGTCAACTTCTCGCCGTCGATCCAGTGGAGCTTGTTTAGCATGGCCATACTGCTCATCACCCACCAGCTGTAGCAAACGTCCTCCTTCTTCTCGGGTCTCCCATTCAGCCCACCGTTCTTGAGTTGTCGTTCGCTTAGCCAAGCACCCAATTTCTCTTTATCTACCAGATCGAGCCTCCCCGCGATGGCCAATGCTCCGACACACGTAAACACCTGACCCGAGTGGGATTCAGCACCAGGGCTCGTGCCATAGCCTCCATCGAAGTTGGTGCAGGAATGAACGTGCTGGACCGCCTTGTCTACATCGACCAGACCGAGTAGTCCCATTAGAGACAAGGCATTCAGTGCGCCGTACAGAAAGCGCGTGTCTCGTTCGCCCCATTCATCCCCTGCAAAAGTTCCTGTCTCAGGGTCTTGAAGATCTGCAATGACTGCACATCATGAGCATGGACGTTGAAGCAATGTTTCAGAGTAGACACACATTTGCCGACCTTCTGGCGCCCGTCGCTGACGCGCTGCTCAAACTCTTCAAATGCATCAAGTGTGGCTAGAATCTGCACTGCACTGACCGTGTAGAGCATGTGGGCATCATGTCCCGGAGCAGCGCCGAAGCCACCGCTCTCGTGCAAGCACGAACAAACGAAGTCCAGGACTCCTTTGCGCGGGAGGGCGTCCGGGTGTTTAAGCAGGTGCAGGGCAGTCAACCCCCAGTACAGGCCGTTCAGGCGCAAGTGCTCGGTGAGCCAGTACTCGAGCTCGTCGTTGCGCTGCAGCGGGTCAGCGCGACGATGGTTGGGTGGTTGCGTGCAACTTGATGAAAAGGGCACGCACCGTGTCGAGGCTCTGGATGTAGCGAACGTGTTTGTCCACGAAAAGCTGCAGTTCGGCAGGCATGCCGCCCGCGCCTGCTCGACCAGGCCCTGAGACCAGCGACATGGCGGACGATGGAAGATTCAGAGCCGAGAGGGTGTGGAGAGAGGCTAGTTTCGACGCGTCTGCCGTGCGCAAGCTACCCCTGCAACAGAGCAGGCTTGGCGGCGGACTGGAGCACGATGAAGCTCTCACTGCGGCAGCCCAAGCAGCGGATGCATCGTCTTGAGATATAGTCGGCCATAGCGCGCGCACACCGCCAGAGCGCGGCAGAGGGAGCGCAATGCAAGGCCCGCTGGCAGCCGCGCCGCGCGCTTTGGACCGCTGCCGGCAGCACCTCTTGCGCGGCGCCTGGACTGTTTATTTGCGAGTTCGTACTCGCGGATCGCAGGAACATGGCTCGCGGGGCCGTGCACGCCCCCAGGGACTCAGGTACGCGGCCGCGAAGGCGCATGGTATTGCCGCCGCCGACTCTCCTGCCTCTTGCAGCTGAGACGAGGAGGGCCAGCTGCTGCACTTGTCTGCTGCGCGGGCGCTGAGCGAGGCCTCGCGCACGCTGGCACTGGACGCCGGCACTGGACGCTGGCACTGGACGCTGGCACTGGACGCTGGCACTGGACGCTGGCACTGGCACTGGCACTGGCACTGGCACTGGCACTGGCACTGGCACTGGCACTGGCACTGGCACTGGCACTGGCACTGGCACTGGCACTGGCACTGGCTCTGGCTCTCGCTCTGGCACGACGCTGTCTCTGCCCTCTGCCCTCTGTCTCTCATCTCAGCCTCTGGCCCCCCGTGACGCAGCGCCCTCGAACCTCTCCCAGCACCCTGCGCTGGCCAACTGCTGCTCCTCACAACGGACAACGGGCGACTAACGCCTGCAGTCGGTAGTCGGTAGTCAGGGCACGTTTGCTGAGCCCCAAAATAGCTCCACCGCCCGAGCGAACCAGCACTCGGTCCCAGACAAGCCCGCTCTCGAATTGGTGTGCGCGAGGCCTCCGCACGCAGACAGACACCACGGCCACCGCAGCGCTGTACTTCTTTGTTTCTCCCGTTGCCCTTGTTTGACGCTGCGACTGCAGGGAGCTAAGTGGGTAAGTAATGCGTGGACGCCAGCAGCGAACCGCCTCTGCCCCCCAGGGTCTCTTTGTTCCACTATTGTGGCCGGCTCAATGTTGTACAACATGTCGCCCGTAGCGCTGCCGGCCCCTTTCATGTTCCGCGACCACCGCTGACCGTGTCGCTCAGGCTGTCGCTTGCTGAACGAGCCGACCTCGACCCCGACCTCGATCTCGACGACCTGTAGCCGTCGTGTGCAGAGCGAAGGCAGTCGCCGGCAGCACGCGCGCCGCTCCCGCACTCGCACTCCCGCCCACCGCGCCCTGCATACAGCCCTCTCCACGCTGCCTGTGGGCGCTCGTTTCGAATCCTCGCTGCAGACGCATCGGTGCACGCCTGCAGACCGCGCTGGCCAGGCGACACGACAACACCACCAGGGCTCCTCAGGTTCGTACTACCTTGCGCGCCCTTTAACCCGCGGCTGCTGGCCAACTCCCTCCCCCATGTCCCGCGCTCGCTGACAAGATGGGCAGCAGACACAGGCGCGTCGACAGCGCAACCACCCTCCACCGTGTTCCCGCGACTGCCGCGACCCATGTATCGTCTTCTCTGAGACATCCCGCACCCTACCCTCCTGCGACGCTCCGCTCTCTCCAACGCCCTCCCGCCCGCCCGCACGTCGAGCCTGTCGCCGAGGAGCGCTCTTCCGCTGAGGTACCTTGTTCACGATCCACGAGCGGCGCGAACGTACACGCCGCTTGCAGAGTCACGCTAAGCGGACAGTAGCACCAGGACAAACCGCGTAAACAAGTCCGCAAGATGCCGAAATCGTCCACACTGTCGCTGGCCATGAGGTCCAAGCCAGCAGGAAAGGAGAGCAGCGCCGTGCCCATGAGCCCGCAGAGCCCTCGATCACCGAGCATACCCGAGTTCCAGTCACCAAGTGCACCATTCCACAGCATGCCAGAGTCGCCTGCCTCGCCGAAGCCACGGAAAGACTCCAAGAACATCTTCTCCAACTTCACCGCATCCAAATCCTCGTCACGCCTGAACACACAAGAGAGCTCGAACCGGCAATTTTCTGCGCAGCAGCCCTCGCCGACGTTATATGCCAACGGACGGGGCGGTTCCTCGACACCAGATCTGAGTCGCCCCGTGCGAACACCAAATTCTGACGGTGAGCATAGCTTCAACCAAATTCTTGGGTCAGAGTGCTAACTTCCCTGCAGATAATCGTTCGGAGATAGTCCGTCTCGATCAAGGTACGAATTCAGGTAAGTCGACCGACTGCGATGCCCCAGCGGACCCGGCGAAGACAAAGGGCACCAAGGGCAAGAAGCAAGGCACATTGTTTCGTTCGAAATCCATCAAGGGAGACGAGGGATCTCGCAGCAAGCTCAACAAAGCCCCTCCAGCCCAGCTCTCACCAGATGCTGGAGCAACCTGGACCACAAACGGTGACAATACCCCGCTCAAAGCCGCGCCGGTGGACAAGGGGAAAACGTGGGGCAACAAATCCTCCTTCGGAAAGCTCCGAACTCACTCCGCCGATCGTCACGACACAGTTCAACTAGCGCATCGCGAAAGCGACAATGGCCCATCTGGCCCAAGGAGAGACAAGAGCGAGCAGGGCTCGTTGCAGTCCAGCTCCTACAATGACAATAAGGGCGCCTCGCTCATGTCAAGTCTCGGATTTGGTGCCCGCAAAATGGGAGATAAAATGGACTCGGCCCGCAAAGGCATTTTTGGCAAGCTGGGACGCAGCCACAGCAACCACGAAAGCCCGACGCATGTGTCGAATGAACCATATGTGTACAAAGTCATCCACACACCTCTTGTCGAACAAACGAGATTGACAAGAATATCGTCGAGATTGGAGCAATCGAGAGACAAGACTGAGTTTTGGATGCCAGCATTACCTTGGCGCTGCATCGACTATCTGAACATGCGAGGTTGCGAGGAAGAAGGTTTGTATCGCGTACCTGGTTCTGCCCAGCAGGTCAGGTTTTATGAGCGCAAGTTCGACGAAGGTGAGTTTTGAATCTCTGTACCAGAACTAAACGCTTACGCAAGGCAGATCGCGACATTGATCTCATTTCTGACGACAATTTGAATGACCCCAACGTTATCGGATCGCTGTTTAAAAATTGGCTACGTCAATTACCCGACGAGATCTTCCCAAAGGCGATCCAACACCGGATCCAGCAGGAGTGTCAGGGCGCCAAAACCACACCACAGATGTTGAAGGATGAGCTGTCTAAGCTGCCGCCATTCAACTACTACCTGCTCTTTGCCATCACCTGTCATATCAGTCTCTTGCACTCTTGTTCTGAGTTCAACAAAATGAACTACAACAACTTGTGTATCTGCTTCCAACCGGCCATCAAGATCGATGCCTTCTGTTTCCAATTCCTTATCCTGGATTGGCGCAATTGCTGGCAGGGCTGCTGGACGGAGAAAGAGTACCTGGCCGAAGAACTGAATTACTTGAGTAGCTTGGAGAATCAAAACTCAGAGCAACCGCCAGCCACCGCCAGCCGCAACGGCCAGCCGCAACCATCGGGCAGGAGTAAGAGCTCGCACGCGTCTCCCAACATTACTCAGTCACGAAAGTCTACCTCGACAAGAAGTAACTCGGGTGACCAAAGCAAGTCTTCCGCTCGTGCACAGTCGGCAGACAGGAACGGGCGCGCCACGCCGCCGGTTCTCCCGCCCAGAGATCCGGATATGCCACCGCAGTCGGCGCCCCGCCTGCGCAGTGAGTATCGTGAGTACGATTCTTTGGCTGAGAGAGCCATATCAACGTCCGATGGGCTTAACATTAGAGGTACTCCCTTGCGTCCACCGCCTTCAGTTAGCACTCGCGGTTCGGTAGATGGAGGCGATGGCGCGACACCAACACAAGCATTGCACAGCCGCGGCGCAACACCAACACAAGCATTGCACAGCCGCGGCGCAACACCAACACAAGCATTGCATAGCCGCGGACCCTCGGATACACAATTTCGTTTGGATTTGAGCAACCCGCCCAGCTCACCTTTTAATATCAAGTTTTAATGGAGATATGGACGTATGGAGCCATGGCGCGCCGACATGAGACGACGACAAAAGAGTGGTTGGATCTGGTCTCCAAGTTTCGCATTTTCTGTTGGTTTGTGAAGTGCCACGAGGTTCGCGATACCCATGCACCAATCTTTTTTGGACTCGTGGCAGCTGATCTTTGGTTGTGTGTTTGTATCTTCGTATCAGCGGTGGAGTTGGGTCATATTTCTATTAGCTGCTAGTTCTTGCATTCTGCCATGGTGCTGCATCGAGGCGTTCTTTCTGGGCAGCAGGGTTGAGCATTTGCGGAGAGGACAGAGGTGTTGTACGATACGCAGCGGCCGAGCGGTGAGCAGAAATGAAACGTTGGAGGATAACAAGTTTTGGCGCATATTGGAGGCTCAAATACAGCCTAGTAGCAGGGATATCTATTGGCTGCCACCATCCCCATGGGCGTTAGGGCGGCAAACTGGCGTTGTTGAGCGGGAGCCCCACGCCAATGACGTCTGGTTGCAATTGCGGCTCTGGCCCAGGTCGCGACCACCCGCAGTGCCGATCGCACACGCCCGTGTCTCTCTGTTGCTTCCTTCCATAATACAAAGAGGGTAGTCGTCCCATCATCCCTCAGCACCTGCGCGCGGAGGCTGTTCCCGCTGTTTATTGTTCACAGGCCCATCACGCCTCCAGAGCACTCTCGACCTCCACAAATCCACTCCATTGCTACCAACAGAATTCTTCCATATCCCTACATTGTTTTACTAAAGCTCGCGCGTACGTCAATTGCGACACTACAGTTCTGGTACATGCTGACTGTTCCCAGACCACCTCATCAGCCATGTCTGCACCACAATCATCCCAAGAAACCGTGTTTTTGCTGCCATTGACAGATAGTGGCGCACCTAATGTCCCCGGAACCTACATCTACCTTCCACCGCCCACCGAGCCTGCATATTGCGTCCGCTTTCAGATCGAGGGAACCAGCTCGATATGTCGTCAGGGCAGCCTCTGGGTGAACATTCCGGAGAAAGGCAAGAAGTTCAGCCGCGGTCACTATCGCGAATACAAGTAGGTCTACAAAGGGCCATGATCTCTGTCCAGCCACTAACAACACCAACAGGCTAAAGCCTGACTTCAATGGGATTACCGAGATCGACGTTCCCATCTACGAGGCCAACGCGTACTCGTTCTACACGACATACACACCACTGCCTGAATGGACGTTCACCGACACAGCCACACCGGAGCCTACACGGACGGAAACATACTACATCGATGTGTGCCCGAAACTTACACTTCAGGGTCAGCAGCTGCCCATCGAGGCTGTCTCGCTGTTCTCTTGTCTCTCGAAATTTATGGGCGAATATCCCACAGATTGGGACAATCACCTACGGGGTATTAGCCAACGTGGCTACAACATGGTGCACTTCACCCCTTTGATGACTCGAGGAGTATCGAACTCGCCATACAGTATCTACGACCAACTTGCCTTCGACTCGGCTATCTTCCCGAACGGCGAGAAGGACATTGCCCACATGGTAGAGAAGATGCAATCGGAGTTCAATCTCCTAAGCATGACAGACGTTGTCTGGAACCATACGGCGAACAATAGCAAGTGGCTTGAGGCCCACCCCGACGCTGGGTACAATGTCGATACAGCACCGTGGTTGCGACCTGCACTAGCACTGGATACAGCGCTTCTCAACTTTGGCAAGGACCTCAAGTCACACGGCCTGCCCACCAAGTTCAACACTGTCGAAGATCTGCTGAAGGTTATGGAGGTCATCAAGACGAAAGTGATCAGTGACATCAAGCTGTGGGAATACTACGTCATCGATGCAGAGAAGAGCGCCAATGCTATCGTCGAAAAGTGGATTGCGGGTCAAGCCAAATTTGTGGACGACAGCTTTAGTGCAGCTGGCCTCCGTGGCCTCGACGCCGTAAAGAGTTGGCCCATCAAGCAGAAGGCCGATTGGTTGGTTGAACACGCGTTGCAGGGTGGTGACAGGATGGGCGAACGATTCCGCCGTTACATCGATCCTGCGGTGGGTGCGGGCCTCCTCTGTGCCCTGTTCGGTCGCTACGACAGTCGCACCGGCAGCACTCCCGATGAGAAGGCTGCTCGTGATGCGATTACCAGTATATGCAACGAGGTCAACCTACCCTTCTACCGTGAGTTCGACAGCGACAAGGCCGAGATCATGGAACAGCTTTTCAATCGCATCAAGTATGTGCGATTGGACGACCACGGCCCAAAGTTGGGCGAGGTCAATGAGGCGAACCCGCTGATCGAGCCTTACTTCACCCGTCTCCCATTAAACGAGACCACCAAGAAGCACAATCCTGAAGCACTTGCGCTTGTAAACAACGGATGGGTATGGGCCGCTGATGCCATGAGGGACAACGCTGGACCGAAGTCACGAGCATACCTCAGGAGAGAAGTCATTGTCTGGGGCGACTGCGTCAAGCTTCGATACGGCAATGGACCTGAGGACAGCCCGTTCCTTTGGGAGCACATGGCCAAGTACACGCGGCTGATGGCCAAGTACTTCCAAGGTTTCCGCATCGACAACTGTCACTCCACGCCTATCCATCTTGCCGAGTACATGCTTGACCAAGCGCGACAAGTCAACCCCAACTGCTTTGTGGTCGCTGAACTGTTCTCTGGCTCTGAAGAAATGGATTTCAAGTTCGTTGAGCGTCTCGGCATTGCCTGCTTGATCCGCGAGGGAATGCAAGCTTGGAGCACCCAAGAGCTGAGCAGACTCGTTCATCGACATGGCGGTGTTCCCATTGGCAGCTTCAATACTGATGAGGTGTTGAATGCTGAGCATGCCGGTGTAACCGACTCGACTAAGCCTCGCGCGATCCTCAAAAAGATCAAGCGAAGCCCTGTTCATGCGCTCTTCATGGATTGCACGCACGACAACGAGACACCTGCTCAAAAGCGCGACGCCCGTGATACTCTTCCTCAGGCTGCATTGGTTGCCATGTGCTCTTGCGCTACTGGGAGCGTATTCGGATACGATGAAGTATATCCTGAGCTCATCGAACTCGTCCATGAGAAGAGGCTTTATTCTTCGAGCAATTCGACTGGAGGACCCATCAAAGCTCAAGCCGGCGAAGGCGGTATTGGAGGCATCAGGAAGATCATCAATGGTATACACTACAAGATGGGTAAAGAAGAGTATGACGAGACATACATTCACCACGACCAGGAGTACATTACCGTTCACCGCGTGAACCCTCACACTCGAAAGGGCTACTTCCTCATTGCTCACACGGCGTTTCCTGGTTACGGCAACGGCAACGGGGGCTTTGGGCAAACCAAGCTTCCTGGGACGGAGGCGAAGCTCATTGGCAGTTGGAATTTGGAAGTCGACAACAGCCCTGAGACCAGAGCTCGCGTAATCGGCGACAAGACTACTCTCCGCGGACTGCCCGCTCAGACACACGAGCTCAAAGGTGTCAAAGTGGAATTGAACGGCAATTCGACAACAATCACAATCCCCGACAAATTCCCCCCTGGAAGTATCGCACTCTTCGAGACGTGGGTCCCAGGTGCCGAACACGCTGACGGCCTCGACAAATACGTCACTGGCGGTGCCCACGCCGCTTTCAATGAAGTCACTTTAACAGACCTGAACTACATTCTGTACCGCTGCGACACCGAAGAGCGGGATGCAACAGGTGGAAGTGATGGAACTTACAACATCCCAGGACATGGCAATCTTGTCTACGCTGGTCTGCAGGGTTGGTGGAGTGTGCTCCGCGACATTGTGAACAACAATGAGCTTGGACACCCACTTTGCAACCACCTCCGGGACGGTCAATGGGCACTCGACTACTGTATCAACCGACTCGAACGTATTTCCGAAAAGAGAACTTACCGCAGAGTCAGGGGTCCTGCCAAGTGGCTGAGGGAGAGGTTTGATGCCATTCGCAAGGCGCCTAGTTTCTTGCTCCCTCGATACTTTGCAATGGTCATCCAGACCGCGTACAACGCTGCAGTTGACCGGGCTATCGACCTCATGGGCGGCAATGTCCGCAATGGGCAGCAATTCCTGAAGAGTCTTGCTCTTGTCAGCATCCAGGTCACCGGCTACATGAACAGTGCATCCCTCTGGCCAGAAAAGACAGTGCCCAGCATGGCGGCTGGTCTGCCTCACTTTGCCAACGACTGGGCCCGCTGCTGGGGTCGTGATATCACGATATCTGCTCGAGGTCTGTACATGGGCACCGGACGTTACGATGATGCAAAGGAGCACATTCTGGCTTTTGCTAGTGTGCTCAAACACGGTATGGTCCCTAACCTTCTGAGCGGTGGTAAGCTTCCTCGCTACAACTCCCGAGACTCGGTATGGTGGTTCCTTCAAAACATCCAGGACTATACAAAGATTGTTCCTGATGGATTGAATTTACTTCAAGCCAAAGCCAAGAGACGTTTTTTGCCGTACGACGATACATGGTTTCCCCATAATGACAAGCGGGCCTACTCCGCGTCTTCTACCATTGAAGATGTCATCCAAGAAGCGCTACAACGTCACGCTTCTGGGATAGAATTCCGCGAGTACGATGCTGGACCTAACATCGACAGTCAAATGAAGTCCGAAGGATTTAACATCAAGATCTGGACGGACTTCGAGACTGGCCTTATATTCGGTGGCAACCAGTTCAACTGCGGTACCTGGATGGACAAGATGGGCGAAAGTGAAAAGGCCGGCAGCAAGGGCGTTCCCGGTACTCCCCGCGATGGTGCACCTGTCGAGATGATTGGTATGCTTTACAGCACTGTGCGCTGGTGTGCAGAATTGTACGAGCAAGGCGACTTCAAGTACGAGGGCGTCGCATTGCCCGATGGCAAGGAAAAGATCACCTACAGGGCTTGGGCCGACAAGATCAAGTCCAACTTCGAGCGCACTTTCTATGTTCCACGAACACCGGAGGAGGACGGCGACTATGATGTGAACCCTAGCATCATCAATCGCCGCGGTATCTACAAGGATCTCTACCGATCAGGAAAGGAGTATGAAGATTACCAGCTACGACCTAACTTCCCAGTCGCGATGTCTGTCGCTCCCGATCTCTTCGATCCAGAGCATGCTCTGTATGCTTTGCAGATGGCCGATCGCGTTCTGCTAGGTCCACAAGGCATGAAGACACTCGACCCAAGTGATCTGAACTACCGCGGTTACTATATCAACAGCGAAGATTCTACGGACTTCCACACCTCGAAAGGCCGCAACTACCACCAGGGCCCTGAATGGGTCTGGCCGACGGGCTTCTTCCTTCGTGCACTTCTCAAGTTTGATCTCAAGCGTCGCAAGACTGCTGAGGAGCGCGTCGAAAGCTACCAACAGGTCACACGCCGCCTGGCCGGCTGCATGAAAGCCATTCAGGAGAGCCCTTGGGCAGGTCTTACGGAGCTGACGCAAAAGAATGGAGAGTTTTGTGGTGATTCGTGTCCCACTCAGTCGTGGTCAGCTAGTTGCATCATCGACTTGTTCCAAGACGCAAGGGAGTACGAACTTAAGGAGTCCTTGTAGATGTAAGCCCTTCTAGGACTGTAGCAGGTTGATTGTCGCAGACGGCGACGCATGGTTGAATACATTCACCTCTGTACCTATTAATACCATAATTCACCGCCGTTCTATACAAAGTACTGTGCCAATTCTAACATGGTCGTATATAATCTCAGACTACCTTGCAACCGCAGATACGCATGTGACGAGAAATCGCGGACGATACCGATGTAGCTGCAAAGTTGTGTAACCCTCAACCCTGCCCATACACTGTTGACGTCACCACACTGCCTTGGCATGTTTGAGGTGTTGCCTTTAGACCCGAGCTCCATTTCCTGCATCTACAGATCCACTGCCGACGCTGTCAATCTTCCATGCCCCTTGGAGAAGGAGTACGAAGGTGGAGAGTCCATCATTGGGTCTGTGATGCCTTCGTCTGCCCAAGTGCGACGTTCGAAGCGACTGCAGAATGGCTCGCAGTCGACGCTGCCTTGATAGCAAGGTTAGGGGGAGTATTAGAGAATGTCGACGATTCAACAAATACGGTTGTAGTGGTGGCGGTGATGGTGTCTCTGGCGAAGCGAATGCTGGTTCCAATCGCCGAGTCGCGCCTCGGTGGTGATGGACGAGATTTTGCTTTTGGAGGAGTGTAGCTGCAGTTGTAGCTCAAGCCTCTATACTGTCGGCACGGATCGCGAAGGAGGCTGGAGCGAGGCAGGTCTGCAGTATCGAGGAAGCTCATGGTGGCGATGGGTGGGTTCAATTGTTGCGAGTTAAAGGGAGAGAGGGCGTGCTATTTAACCAGTCGATCACGTAGATGCTGGCTTTGTTGTTGGTCAGGGTCACGGATTGAAGCATGCTCTCGGTATGAGGTATGATCCCGCTTGTTTTGCTGCTGCGTTTCTGGGCGTCGAGATGCTGCATGGCGTTGATATGAGCAGATGGTGCTGGAGAACAATACTAAGGCTAAGAGCTGTGAAAGGGAGGGTGACCACGAACAAAGAGGTGTGCTACCACTGGCCATGTTGTCGCCGAGCGGTCCGGAAGCTGGGATACGGGACGCCACCGCCCGTTCAGCAAGTATGGAACGTAGTTGGGCAGGGAGAGGTCAAGTGTCGAGGTCGAGGTGTAGGCGATACTCTGCAATCTTTGCAGTGCTGCCCTCTCGGAGATGAGCCAAGCAGCAGACTGGGAGATTTGAAGCCTACCTCAATCGCTCATTCTGTCGGGACTGTACAAAGCTATCAAGCTGCAGTCTATGACTTGTACCCTCAGCTGCTACGACCGGTGCGAGGGATGTAGTAAGCCACGCTGAACTGCATCCCGCCTGCCAAAAGGGCCGCCCTGCTGCAACCAAATATTAAGTTGAGTAGACCAGCAATACTGCGCAATTTGACAGCCCGGCTCGTTATGACAGCTTAGCATTGTTCTGTGAAGGTACTTGAAAAGGGAATGGTGCCCGCGCAGCAGGGATGTGACACAAGTAGCTCCTCCCACGCGACCCCACCATGTCCCTGCAGTTGATTCGCAGCCTCATCACCAGCATCCTCTTGTCGCCTTTCCATTTTCTACACGTCATACTCCTCCGATTACGCAAAGGCCTCACACATACTCCGAGCAAAAAGATGCCGCCACCAAAATTCTATCACGATGACGAGGCATGGAAAGACGTCGAGCCGCTGCCGCAGGATGATGGCGGAATGCACCCACTCGCATCCATTGCTTACACCGAGGAGTACAGTGAAGCAATGGGCTACTTGCGCGCAGTCATGGCCAACAACGAGTTCAGCGACCGAGTGCTTGGGCTCACAGAGCACATCATCAACATGAACCCGGCGCATTATACGGTGTGGTGGGTTGCACTTCCAGTCGCGACAGGCTCTGTATGATTTGAGAGTATGAGCTGATACCGCGCAGGCTGTACCGTGCAAAGACGATATCAGAGCTCGGCAAGCCCCTGCAAGACGAGATCAAGTGGCTCAACCCGACCGCCCTCAAGCACCTCAAGAACTACCAGATATGGCACCACCGCCAGACTATCATCGATGCGCTCGGCTCCCCCGAAGGCGAGGCAGAGTTCGTCGCTCAGATGCTCGAGAAGGACGAAAAGAACTACCACGTGTGGAGCTACAGGCAGTGGCTGGTCAAGCGCTTCGACCTGTTTGACAAGCCGGAGGAGCTGCAGTGGACCGAGAGCATGATCGAGGCCGATGTCAGGAATAACTCCGCGTGGAATCACCGCTACTATCTGATCATCGGCAGTCGCGAGGGTAAGGCACCGAGTCAAGAAGTCACCCAGCGTGAGCTTGAGTATGTTGTTAGCACCCGTGCCACGGCCCATACTAACGCACGTCTAGATACACGAAGCAGGCCATCCGCAAAGCTCCGCAGAACCAGAGCCCGTGGAACTATCTGACGGGTATCCTTCGTGCCGCTCAGCTGCCAAAGTCGACCGTGAAGAGTTTCGCGACTGAGTTTGCGGATATCGAGTCACCCGATGATGTGTATTCCAGTCATGCGCTTGACCTGCTGGCTGACATCTATGCGGAGGACGAGAACAACAAGGAGTCAGCCGAGAAGGCATTGGATCTGCTGGCGACCCGATACGACCCCATCAGGGCAAACTACTGGAAATACAGGAAAGGCCTGCTGAGTCAGCCAGAAGTTGCAGCTTGAGCCTTGCATTAGCGAGTGAGAGCGATAGAGTTGCACGCAAATGATCCCGCGGGAAAGGCAGCGATACCGCGGTCCGTATTGTGATAAGGCACTGCATCCAATCGTCCGGTTGGGGTCCCGGATCCAGACGGGCGTGCACGTTGACACAAGCACGTGCGGCTCCGCATGATTTACAACGAGGACCCATGTCACACTTCTAAGAAGCCCCTACCTCTCACAGGTGCAGCATTCCTTTGTCGAGTAGTCTGGATCACGATGCGTGTGTGGACGGGCTGCTGCGATCAAAGCTCGCCATTACGGTTCTCATGACGCTAAACCCCGCAAGTTATCGACTATACCCCGGATTTCTCTACCACTCCGACTTTTCTCGAACAACTGGACCAACCTTCTCCTTGCACTCAAGCGCTGATGCAAACGCGGCGTGCTGATAGGGCACAGTGTGCCAAGCGGGAACTGTCCCCTGGCAGAATGTCCCGATTTAGCTCCGCCGTTGATAGCCGCTTTAGGGAACAGAATCCACCGGCAGTGCTCCCGAATCATGGGGTCCCTTCTTGTGTCATTCCTGGTCGCAGCTTAGTGGGTCAGGCCTTATCGAGAATCTATAGGGTAATTTATGGAAGTTATAGGGTAATCGACAAAAACATTGCGGTGTCTTGCCCAACTATCCCCGACGGGAAACTTCAGCACCGCGGGATTGTGCGGAGCTGATAAGCATTGCGTTTGAGATGGTTGGACCGAAGTGTATATTTACGGTGCCCAAAAGCTGTTATCGTTTGGTTCAACAAGTGCCCTGTCTTATCAAGTCTGCCTCCATCATAGTCTTCTTATTTCGCCAGTTCTGTTGCTCAATATGTCTTTTCTCCAACTTAACCACTCTGCAAACATGCCTTTCAGGAGTACCTCACCACCAAAGACGGGGTCCAACCCATGGGTAGAAACACCCTTGAGGGAATCTTATGCGCTCTCTGAAGCAGCGGGATGGTACGGTCACACTTCTTCTAGCTCCACCTCACATCCTTATCGCAGTGATGCTCGTCCTGTTCGTATGTAAGGAGAATTCTAAATCGTAGAAGCAGAATCTTCCTCAAGCTGGAGACTCTACAGCCTTCCGGGTCATTCAAGTCACGGTAAGCTTAATCCCAATCGTCATCAATGCCATGCTAATGATCTCGCAGAGGAATTGGATACTACATCCTCCGCCGTCTCGAGGAGCTTCCCGCCGGCTCTCAACCACACATCTTCGCTTCGAGTGGCGGTAATGCTGGTATCGCTGCTGTCCACTGTGCACGTGCCCTGAACTTGAGCTGCACTGTCGTCGTGCCAACAGCCACGTCTCCCTTGATGGTCACCAAGCTTCGTGCCGCAGGTGCCTACGATGTCATCTCTCACGGCGCCGCATGGCGAGATGCAGACGCCTACCTCCGCGAACATGTCATGCCTTACGTATGTCTCCTACCATAACCGCTCTCCCTTCTCCTCACTAACAGTACATCCAGTATGAAGGAGCAACCATCTACTGCCCGCCCTTCGACCACCAAGACATATGGACCGGCAACAGCACAGTCATGCACGAAATCGCTACACAAATGCCCGAAGGCGACGTACCCGACGTTATCATCTGCAGCGTCGGCGGTGGCGGCCTCATCAACGGCATCTGCCAGGCCATGGACTCTGTTAACATGACCACACCCACCATTCTTGCTGTCGAGACAGCCGGCGCAGAGTCCCTAGCCGCAAGCATCGCAGCAAAGGAAATCATCACCCTCCCCAAGATCACATCACAGGCCACCAGCTTGGGCTGCGCCCGGGTCACGGACAAGACGTACGAGTACTCGCAGCGCGGCAACGTGCGGTCCGTGGTGCTTCCCGATAGCGTTGCGGCCATGGGGTGCTGGCGCCTCGCAGACGACGAGCGCATGATGGTCGAGCTTGCGTGTGGTGTCAACGTCGCGCTTTGCTACGATGGCCGTCTTGAGAAGGCTCTGGGTTGCCCGGTCAAGAAGGACGACAAGGTCGTTATAGTTCTGTGCGGTGGCAGCAATGTCACCAGCGGTATGCTGTGCAACTGGCGACAACAGTACCAACAGTCTCTTGACAAGGACCTTGAGCTTGAAAGGAGGGACTCGGCATACACAAGTGCAGAGGCCAGTCCGAAGATTACTACAACGGTCCCGAGCGATCTGACTATGCCTGACATGCCTGTAATTGAGGGCATTGAAGTTGATAGCATCGCGGTGAGGGCGTAGTGCAGGGTCGTACATGGCATGTGTCTCTGATATCATCTTACTGGCGTTCTGGGTAGCGATTGAAAATAGTCTCGCTTTTGAATTCAATGAAGCATAATTTCATGACCCAACTCTGCTATCCTGTCATCCAAAACATGTTCATCAACCCGCTCAAGCACCCTTGTCTTCCTCCAAGGCCTTCTTCAGTTCTTCATCAGCAGCGAGTTCTTTCTCCGCACCCTCAATGACGCCTCTCAGCCCGTGCGCACATTTCCTGAGCTCAGCCTGCTCGTGCTCATCGAGCTCAATGGGCATTGCCTTGACGATACCCTTCCGTCCTATAACAGCAGGCATTGACAGACTGCAGCCCAATTCAGGCTGGTAGAAGGACAAAGGGCGTACGGAGCGCGAGTCGAAGAGGATGTATTTACAGATCGACGCGGCGATATTACCGATGCCATATGCTGTGCAACCCTGTGAACTATCAGTACGGTGATGGCCAACAGACAGAAGAGAAAATAGCCGGAAAAACGCACCTTGGCAGCGATAATGCTCCCAGCAGCTCCTTTCGTATGACTCGCGATCTCAGCCTTGAACTCATCATTTAACTTTTCGCCTAGAACAAGCTTGAGAGGTGTAGTGCCCACACTCGCGCTGCTCCACGCAATGAACTGGCTATCACCGTGCTCACCCAAGACGTAAGCATCAATGCTGTTAGGCGCAACTTCAGCCTTGTCTGCCAGAACGCCTCGCAAGCGTGCAGAGTCGAGCGAGGTGCCTGTTCCCAGGACCTGCGCTTCAGGAAGTCCAGAGAGCTTGCGCGCGAAGTAGGTCAGGATGTCGACAGGGTTGGCGACGAGGAGCAGGATGGTGTGAGGGTCGATGGGCGCCATGGCGCTGAAGATAGAGGACAGGATGTGCAGGTTGCGAGATAGTAGCGAGAGACGCGATTCACCTGTGTGTTGTTAGTATTTCAGCCCATAATCAGGATGCATAATCTGAGACCTACCTGTCTTCTGCTTCGCACCAGCTGTGATGACCACAACGTCGGCTTGCCCGGCATCTTTATGAGTGCCAGCGCGTACTTTGACTCCGCTGCCTCCGCGGTATGTTGCATCGCCGAGATCCCGTACTTGCGCATTCAATAGCTCTTTCTTTGGATCGACCAGAATGACTTCCGAGCAGATGGGCTGAAGGATGAGTGTATAGGCGAGTGTTGCGCCTACGTCACCGCAGCCAACAATGGCAATACTAGTCTTGAGTTTAGGCCCCGTCATATTTGAATTTCCAGTAAACCAGATGATTGTGTTATGGCGTCCGTGGTGTGGTGTTAAGAAGATTGCTCCTGCACGTGAAAGTCGTATGGATGCGGAAGTCTCAGTCGTCACCTTCGTTGTGCGCGGGGTTATCGTAGTTGAACGATTTCGTCCCAACTAGCAAGGACCCTCTATATATAGTCTACGTATCGGTGAAATTACATAAGGTAGCAGGTGTTTGCCGCATCAAAGCACTACGTGCCCAGCTCTGGGCTTACGGTGGAGGTGGTGTGATGTGGAGCTCCATCTGCAGCCTCACGCGCTTAACCACACTCTGAATCGCGACCACAGACAGCCTTTGCTGTGCCACATGCTATATGCACAGTTCTACCAGGGGTTCTTAATATCGTCCTCCAAAGGCTTAGTCTGCTTTTGCAGCTTCTTCGCAACAGCATCTGCTTCCTTCCACACCCGCAGGACGTTGCCACCCGCAATCTTAGCCGCGTCCTTGTCGCTGATACCTTGACGTAAAAGCTCTGCAATCAAGTCCGGAAACTTCGAGACATCCTCCAGGCCGGCAGGTGTTGCTTCAATGCCATCGTAATCCGTACCGAGACCGACGTGGTCGTAGCCAATGAGCTCGCCAATATGTCTGATGTGACGAACAACCTGACTGAGCGTGACATTGGCAGGTACGGTCTCAGGAAGACCAGAGGTTGAGTTGCCTGCCACACAAGAGATGAAATCGGGGTTGAAGTTCACCATGACAACCGAGTTCCGCTTCTTGACAAGGTGCAAGATGTCGTCGGGTACGTTACGAGGATGAGGACAGACAGCGTAGGCTGAGCTATGACTGAAAATAGGCGGGGCGAGACTACCAGCCCAGTCCCCGTCGCCCTTACCAACAAGAACATCTCGCATGGTGTCGGTGCTGACATGGGCGAGATCGACCAGCATGCCGAGGCGATTCATCTCCTTAACGAGATCTCGGCCGGCAGGACTCAGGCCTTTCCAGTATGGAATCGCAACGCGCGCGTCAGAGTTGTACTTGGTTTCTAGAGCGGCATCTGCATACTTGTTGTGGCAGTTCCAGGTCAGGGTTGCATAGCGGACGCCGAGTTGATGGAAGAGACGTAGGTTCGACACCGAGTTGCCAATCTGGTGCAGCCCTTCAATGGCAGCGGGAGAAATGAGATGGCCCTTTTCAAACGCCTTGATGGCATCGTGACTGTTCGACGACGGAGAGAAGTATTTGGGGTAGCTGTCTCCAAGACGCTTGTACAGGTCAAGCTGGTCAAGCGTGGCTTTGACGACTGTGAAGCTTAGCCACTTGTCACGAAAGAAGGATCCAAAACAACTCACTACTTGAGTATCTCTCGTCGGAAAAATCTGTGGTGTTCTCGCCGGTGGGACAGACATAGAAAGCACTCCAAAAAGCACCGCCTTGCAAGCCCTTCTCCAGTCGAGGGATATCCACGTGCTGTGCAAGACCGCCTTTCTCGAACTTTTCCTGGAACTCGTTGCCGTAGATGTGGTTCTGGTATTTCCCTCGTATGAAAATCATCAAGTCATTGTGACCATCTTTTGTCATCAGTACATTGAGTAGTAAGGTGTTGTGCAATAGTGCTGACCAATGAGCGGATGTGACTTCAAGATCTTTGCAGCTCTTTGTTCAACAGTAAGCTTGTGTGTGCATCCATGTCTCCCAATTGTAAAGGCTGGTCCAGCGGTAGTGAACCAGAAAATAGCAACGAAGAAGAGAAGCACAGCAACGATTGCGTGATTCGACCGCTTCGCTTGACGATGCGGGGTTTGGTCCTGTTGCCCGAGAGGCAGCTCCTTGGCACCAAGAAGCTTCTGATCTTTCTCCATAGCTTTCTTTATTCCAAAAAGCTGTTGGTGTATGATGGATGCATGTTCAGTGTCAACAACTGCACGATAAGGTACCATTCGTCATCAGCTTAGCGTGTGGAGTTTAGGCCCTCCTTCCCCGGAGTTTAGGGGGCTGAATTCGAAAACACCAACACCACGTTTCGTCCTGCAGCTCCATAACGCTTCGATCTCAGCTCCCACTATCACAAACATGGCCATCATAACGGCAAACTCGATGATTCGCAGCTTGGCGCTGTTTCACGTGACGCTGGCAGCGCTCTTGATCAAGAACCCAAAGCTTGTTGCGAACCAGAGTGTGATCTTGGTCCTCGGTGGATCAATGCAGCTTGTATGTAGCTCTTGAGAAGATGCGCTATCGAGTACTGACACATGAAAGCCTACTCCCCGGGACTTTGCTACACCGTCCGCAGCCGTAGCCTTCATCGCCATCCTATTCGCATTCATCGGAATCAACGACCTAACCGCCGCCTCGCTTGCCGAAGAAGTCTTCGATGAATACTGGGGCGCGCAGGCACCTGTTCGTCTGGTCTTCCTGTTTGGTCTTACCGGCTACACGTTCCTCTTCAAGGAGGGAGGGATTTTTGGTGGAGCTAAGGGAATTGCATACTCGAAGGGACCTGGCAGCTATCTGAAGAACAGCGTGGTCTTTAGCTGGGGCTTCATCGAGTTGTCGATGTGGTTTTGGATCTACGTCACTTTACGCGAGGAGCGCCGCGAGCGTGCAATGAAGCTCATCGAGAAGCGCAAGGCTGAGGCTGAGAGGCGCTGAGTGGACAAAGCACAGCTCGCCACAAGATGCAACGTACTGCAGGCTCGAATCGGGATCAGTGTACGAGATCTGTTTGGAACCGCTCAAACGCGAACATACTGTGCCTCATGGAAATGTGACCTTTCTTGAGATGACACGGTGCTGCTCCCCCAGCAGGACGAACGATAAAGCCAGCTATACTCGTAGATAGTCACTTAAATGGCCCATCATATAGATTACATCAGCGAACAATCGCTAATCGGGACCCATGCATCTAGAGATGCTATGCTGAGAGAAGAAGATATGAAATGAGAAGGTGGACGATTGCAGGTCTACATGGGACTCTGCTTGCAACACAGTTCTCACAAGTGTGCTTTGAGGCCCATTGACCTTGCACCCATGAGTGAAATGAAAGCCACAGACGCACGGAGTCAACAGGTTAAGCCCTGCAAAGTGATATCGAGGCAAGAAGTCGGAACAATAATACTAGTACGTATGCCATTCCAGGAACCGCTTGCATCGCCTAAGCTCACGGCAAAAGACGGTAATTCGAGACATGTATCATACTCCAGTACAAATCAAATAAAGAAGAGAGGGATTGTTTTATGTGTAGCGATGCTTCTAAGCCGTCCTGGCCTTCCAGATACTGGCGGCGATCTAAGCAGTCTGCACGAACTTCAGGCTAATTGGCTCAACACCCCAGGCCTTGATCTTCTCCTGCACATCCTGGTAAACCTTGTTGGGCTCCTGAACAGCGTTGATCTTGACAACACGCCCCTGCCCTTCGAACTCGTTGACGACTGGCATGCTAGTATCGACGAAGACCTTGAAACGCTTCTTGATCGACTCGATATTGTCATCAGCACGGCCAGATGTCTCACCGCGCTGCAAGAGACGCTTGAGCATGACGTCTTCGGGCGCATCGAAGAAAAGAGTAAACTTGGAGGGAACGACGGAGCGCTCGAAGGCGTGGGCTTGGTCGAGTTTGCGGGGGAAGCCTGTCGTCAAGTTAGACATCATATCTCTTTATGCTCCTTTGCTTTCTGCATACCATCAATGAGGAACATGTTCTTGTTCTCGGTCTCCATGGACTTTTTCATAGCATTCTCCAACAGCTGAATGGTAACCTCCATTGGCACAATCGTACCCTCCTTGATGTATGTCTTGATCATCTCGCCGAACTCGCTCCCAGGGCGGTCCTGCTCTTCACGAAGCAAATCACCAGCGCTCAAGTGCTTGAAGCCATAGTCCGAGACGAGCTTCACGCACTGTGTTCCCTTGCCCGCACCAGGACCACCGAGCACAAAGATCACAGTGACGTTGTCCGGCGACCAGAGCGGGCTGGTGCGCGTTGTGGCGCCGAGGTTCTCAATCGCAGGCATTATGACAGGTGGTGATGCTTAGTGGGGTATGGGATTGTTGGCTCGGGGCGTTGCTGGCTTGCTACTAGGAGAGTGGCCGGCGATGGGACCTTGGGGCGTGTATTGACCGTCGCGCTGGTCAACAATCTTCTTAAAGAGAAAAGTGCCGAGACCAAAGATGGCGATAATGGGCCAGACTTTCAGGGGGGACTTGCTCTTGGGAGCACTGATGTGGGTCGGTGGTTCGTTGGGGCCTGTGGGGTCACCAGGCTGACGACGGTAAAAGCGCGGAGTACTTGTGCTAAACTGACGGGCGGCAGTGGTCAGAGCGAGGCGGGCAGGACAAGTCTTGAAGGTTGTGAGTGTTGAAGACATGGTCGGTGTGAGAGTGGGTATGACGGTGCGGGATGCAAGTGTTGTGCAGCGGCGTTACTTCCTTAGCGTGGGGCTGCCTGCAGGGCCAATAGCGAGATAGATAGCGAGCCAGGCACCCTTCCTTCACCTCTCGTGAACACAGTGAGAATGAGGGAAATCGCAAACGTTGCGTCCTTCTGCCTGATTTTATTCAGGTTGATGTGTTCTCTGCTAACGAACAGCTTCCTACTGACACTCACAGCGAAAAACATTGCGTGCCTATGATGGATCCCACGGCCTCGCTCTTCCCCCGCGATCGTCCTAAGCCCAAGGTAAGCTTGCCGAAGACAAAGAAGAAAATAACCTTCCTCGACCTTCCTGGAGAGATCAGAAATCGAGTGTATCAATACTACTTCCAGGACACCTATCGCTGTGAGCTTGTAGGCGTCGGTCGTGGTCCCTCGCCTGCGCAGCCAACCTTTAAGCTTCCGTCCAGTAAATCTACCATCAAGCAATGCCGAGGTAGGAAACAGAAAGGACATGAGCCGGTGAAACCACTCATCGTACTGTTCCCGCGCCTCCATCGACCCAACTCTGCAGTCCACAGGCCTCGACCACGAGAATGGCTCAATCCGCACGGTGCCTTGGTTTTGGTCTGCAAACAAGTTCACGCAGAGACATTGCCATTGTTGTACCAACGCATCACCTTCTTCGTACAAGCGCCCCGCCGCATAACCTACTTCCTGAGCAAGATTCCTTCGGCGAACTACAGTTATGTCTCAAAGTTGCATCTACAATACAGCACTTACGGAAGCCCGTCCGCTGTGAGTGACATCGTCTGGCAGGAAAAGCATGTCGAGAGCTGGAATCGAGCGTGCAAGGCCGCGTCTAAGAGCCTCACTTGCCTGCAAGAACTTCACATCGATGTCTGGTACAACGCAGATGCCCCCAAGTTCAACCTGCGTCATAAGTGGCTCCGGCCGCTGTGGCAGTTCCGCCGACTGACCTACAAAGCCCTCGAAGCGGACTCGACAGGCGGTCCAGTGCTCACGAAGAAACCGCGTACCCTGAGAGAAGTTCATGTTAGGGTCAAAACCCGCCTTTGGGCACACAAATTTGTGGGAAACCTGCAACTCGCAAAAGCCTGCCAACACCTGCATCGCCTTTACGGTCAGGGCATCAGCAAGGCCATAATGTGGAACAAGGAAGAAGAGGCCATGTCTGCATTCGATAAGGCATGGAACTGCAAGTATCATGTGTGGCAGCATCACCTAGGGTTTGCATCGACTGGATGGTGAATCTCCCGGCGTCAAGGGTTAAAGTGGTGCCAGTGGAATCACAAGTACTGTAGCCAGGTATGCACATGTCAGGACATTGACCATAGGTTATGTTATGGATTACACATAGCCACGAGGTTGTAGTTGTCACACAACTGCAACTCATCAATACCCAACCTTCAACAACAGTACACATCTACATTTGTCACTACCAGGACCTACATCCATCCCCACACACAGTCCATAACACCCTCCCCCAGTCCTCCCCAAACCCCTATTAGAATCCTATCATGTGTCACCGCACCAACACCTACAAGCACTACCTTATGTGTAACATAACCGGGCACAAGCTCCCGGCTGGTGCATGCAACAACTACTCGTACGGTCTGCAGATGTGTCTCGACGACCCGAGCGGACTGCGGAAATTCAACTTCAGGAGGATGAACGAGGAACAGGTGTGGGACTACTGCCGCTTCTGCAAGGAGGGGAGAGACATCGAAGGGGACTTTATGTATGGGAGAATGTGGCAGGGGAGGTCGCGGCGGTGGTGAGGTGTCTGGCAGCGTGCGTAGGTAGGGTAGGGCAGGGCAGGATGGAGGTGTTGTTTTCACAGAGCATGATGTCGCAGGGGTGCGGTCTTGCATGGAGGTTGTGAAAGTGGGATGTGGAAGTTAAATACGCTATCAAAGCTATATATGTAATCTGAGAAGCGAAAGGAGTGGTCTCATGCCTGGTATCTATTATGTATCTTCTGCCGTGGCATGGCAGGAACAGCGCTGCTGCTCGTGTAGTCACCTACAAGGAAACAAGAGAAAAGGAAAAAAACATTAAATCATTCACGTCATTACACTAGAACCTCTTCGCCGGGCTGCTGAAGTTCTGCACGTCCCGGTTCACGTCGTCGTCAAACCCCGCGCGCTCCATCAGCTTCGTGAAGGTGGTTGTGCCGGAGTCGCACGTCGCGCGGTTATCCCGCATCCCCGGTGCCTTGGGTGGGGCGAGGAATGAGAGGTTCGGCGCTGGCATCAGCACGTCGATTGTCTCGGTGCTTTCCTGGCGCGGGGCGGGGGACGGACGGGTGTGTTGACGCTCCTCCATCTCCGGCTCGCGGCGGGGATGCGAGCGCTGGGAGCGGCTTGACCTGCTTGTGCGACGCTGCGAGGGTACGGGCTTGGGCGTGAAGGTGGGCGTCTTGTAGGGATCGCGGTCGCTGCTGCCAGCGCGAACAGCAGGGGCTGGCCTGGCGGGGTTGGGGTTTGCAGGCAGGCCTAGGCCATTGTTCGGGGGGGAGGGGTGGGTGTGAGTGAAGCCAAAGTTCAGTTTGGGCGTGCGATCCCACATGCTCCTAATCCGCGGTGTGAGACCAGTTCCCACCGTCGGCTTGGAAGGCATGCCGTTCGACACTATGCCGCTGTTGGAATGAGACGAGCCTGGTGAGCGGTGCGTCGAGTGTGACGGCCGACGAATGAAGTCCACCCGTGCTGCACCTTCGGGGTCGAAGATGGGATCACTGATTTGTCGCGCGACATGGCCAAAGTCCCCAGAGTACTTCTCCTTGCTCTGCTTCTCACGGCGCTTGTTGATGAACCACATCAACCCAACGGCGCCAAGTGCACCAATGAGAAGGCCGGGAAACAAGCCAGCGACGAAGGAACTGCCGTGGAAACTTTGCTTTACAGGCACGGGCGCCGGACATTCGGACGTCTGCGATGCGGATGCTGGTCCGGTTGGAGAAGGTGTAGCACTGCTAGACGATGTAGGTGTTGGCGTAGTCTCGTCCTTGGAACACATTCCGCTCTTGCAAGAGTATCCCAGTGGACAGCACTTGCTGCCGCATGTGGGGAGTTCTACACCGGTTGTGTCGGACAGGTGCATCTGGTTGTCAGGGTGAAGCGTGGCGTTGAGCTGGTTGACGTCGCAGGTGATGGGCTGGATGAAGGCGCAATCTGAACCCGCCGGACAGCAGATGACCGACTGGATGTCTGCGCTGTCCAGAGACATGCAGGTCGAGTCCTTGGGGCAGCAGAAGTCGGAGGGGAACTTGTCACCGCATTGCTGCAGGTCTTGAACTCCTCCACACGTGGGCGCTTGCCGGAGGAAGAGGCTGGATGCTTGGGTCGATGAGATTGCCGAAGTGAGGAGGAAGAGGGCCGATATCCGTGAGAAAGCCGTTGAGGGAATCATGGTGAAGACGTGTGCAAGCAAAGACAGGCCGGCTGGAATGAATTGAAGGTGGCCGGTACCAGACTCGACCGCGGGGGAACGAAGACGAATGCAAGACAGAAAGAGACACGAAGAAACAAACCGAGGAGAGGGTCGCAGGAAACGATCCGAGTATATCTACTATGTACATGGCTCCTGTACGTGTTCGCCCACCTGGAGACTCACGAGAGCCGCACGCCAGAGTCTCCACTGCACGTTGGGCGCGCTCGTGGCCAGCCATTCTGCAGCCCAGCGGGCTCGGGAGAGAGCGGTGAGGCGCCGAGTGGACGACAGGCGCGCAGCAGAAGCTGCAGGCGCAGGCTAGCAGGGTGGCAGTGGCAGGGCGGGCGGGCAAGTGTGTGGCTCTGGGGCCGCGAGCAGTCAGGCGGGTGAAACGTGCACTGGCGGCTGTTGTTTGGTGAAGCATGCGCTGGCAGCGCAGGGCGCGGCGTGATTGGGCAATGGCGGCTAGCGCAGAGGTGCCCTGGGCGAGAATTATTAGCATGGCGACATCGACGGCGGCCTCGCTCTCATCACCCACACGCCATGACGGTCCTGCGGTGCTTCGCAAGGCGGCCTGCTGCCTCTGCTGCCTTTGCCCTCCGCACGGCGGCCTCGGCTGCGAGCGTATGCGATCCCTCCCCACGCGATGCGGTGTCATGCACGCACTGCGCGTCTGCACAGCGGCCGGCTAACAGCGACCCATAGCGAAGCCCAGCCCCCTCGTTTGCCCGCAGCCTGTACGCGGTCCCGTCGCTCGACCGCCACGACCAGCTCGTCGCGAATGGCGTCCCCGGCCTGTTCTCCCAGCAGGGCTTCGACGTCGCCTTCTCGCAGTACCAGCAGCACGTCGTCGACGAGCTGAACGAGTCCACGGCGGGCTCGGGGCGAGAGAACACGGAAATCAAGTCGCTGGTCATCGAGCTCGCCCGCAATCCCGCAGCCGCCTACGGCTTCAACGTGGCCAGCATGGCCTTCAATAACCACTTCTTCTTCCGCGGCATCAACACAACCCCGGACAGCGTCTCGACCCCGCCGGCCGACCTGGCCGCCCAGATCAGGAAGGACTTCAGCTCCATGGACACGCTGCGCGAGACCTTTATTGCGACCGCAGAGGCCATGTTCGGCCCCGGCTTCGTCTGGCTCGTCCAGACCAACGACAGCGCCATCCCTGGCGGCCTCCGCATCCTCCCCACATACATTGCCGGCTCGCCGCTCTCTGGCGCGCACCACAGGCGGCAATCGCACGACCTCAACACCCACAACGCCGAGTCGTACCAGCAGCTGAACAAGGTCGGCACCTTTGGCAGCGCAGCGAGGCAGGACAACAGGCAGAAGAAGCCCCTCGGCGGCACTGATGTCGTGCCGCTGCTGTGCGTCAACACATGGGAGCACGTGTGGCTGCACGACTACGGCGTCGGCGGCAAGTCGGCATTCTTGAGGGCATGGTGGGAGAAGATTGACTGGGATGTGGTCAGGCAGAACGCCACCATCTCCGCCAGTCAGAGCGAGAAGCGCGAGTTCATGTACGAATAGCAGGGCATATGAGCGGCATTGGGTGTGAATGTAGCATAAATGTATAAAAGACCGGCACCGCAGCGCGCGGAGCATCATGCATTGGAGGTGTGGCACTGTCAGAATCTTATATTCGTGTATATGCCACAATCCGTTGTTGCAGACTGAGAGCCTTGACTGGTCGTACTCTTGGAGCTACGCTTTGTTCGCCTCGCCGACTTCGCAGAGCAAGCACACGTCATCGTGGACAACACGACGTTCGATGAGATGAGCAATTTGAAATGTGCAACGGGCGGCATGTGAGAACTGGTGTCGAAACAGGATTCATTGAGACGAATAATGATCTGCCTTGGAAGCAGTCATAGCCAGCTAGCTAGCCAGCTCTCGCAGTCTGCAAAGAGCCCCAGGACAGCTTGCCAGCCATCCCTACTACTCCCTCCAAAGCCGCCTAATCATCAGCAATATCCCATCCACTCATCGCGTGTGCTTTTTTAGTTGATCTTCTTAAGCTCGACCTCGAAGATGAGCTCCGAGTTGGCGGGGATCAGACCGCCACCGACATCCCTTCGCGAAAATTAGCATGGTGCCTCATCGCTAGACGGCCAATCGACTTACTGGCTGCCGTAGGCAAAGTCGGAGCTGATGTCGAGCCTGGCCTTCTCGCCGAGCTTCATCTGGACAACGCCCTCGTCCCAGCCTGTGCTACTGTCAGCTCGTGTTCCCACGCGCACTGTCGTGGGATCAAACGCACCCCGGATGACGCGGCCAACGCCAATGGGCGTCTTGAATGGCCCGCGGCCGGGCTTCTCGGTTGTGTCGAACTGCTTGCCCTTGCTGTCCTTCTTGCCGGCCTCCTTGAGCCAGCCCGTGTACAGCATGGTGACGGTGTCGCCCTTCTGAGGGGAGGGGCCGTTGCCCTCGACAAGAACGGTCTTGGTGACGCCCATGGTGCGTGCTGAAGAGCTGAAGTATTTAATGGGGGTGATGGGGCTGCGGAGGGACGTAAAGGTTAAGGTGCGTGTGAGTGTGAGAGGGGAGAGAGCTCGGAGGGACATGGTGGGTGACATCTTGGAGGGGTAGTGGGGTGGGTTTCGGCACAGCCACATGCAGCGACAAGGTGAGAGAGAGCGAATGATCGGCGCGAATCGAGCACGCCTTTGCCGATCTGACCTCAGGCACGGACGCGAGACCCTGAGCTTTGAGTGTGATGGGAGCTGGTTGTGAGCAATTGATTCGGCAGAGCGACTGTCATACTGCGAATGGGCTGGCTCCAATATGAACATGTCGAGCTACCTTACTACTTTTTGCAATGCAAACATGGTCTGTAGCATAAAAATGTCACTTTGCACGAGGATCAATAGCCAGTAGTTGTGAAACTTTCAATGCTAAATTCAGTTTCAAATCTCTCTCGTCGCTTGATTACTCCTCGCTGATGCTTCTGCTTTCTAAAAAAAAGGTAGATAATATCGCATTCGTTGAACGGCATCGCTCGTACAGTCGTTTCGTGATATTAGGTATTGTTATATCCGTTATCGCTCCTCGAAAAGGGCAGTGGTGTAAGATGTGTCATGGTCGTCTGAAAGGGTGCAGACAGCTGCAAAGAACAGAAAATCACAAACGCAGTAATGAGGCGGCCCCCATTTTGGGCTGGGTGTATGCCAACCAAAGACGTGACGGAGTGTGGACGCTCAATGCTTCTTCTCTTCTTCCTGCTCCTCGCCGATACGAGGTGGGCTCTTCGAATGCGCCGAGTGCGGTCGGTATGGTGAGTGGCTGCGTCTGTGATGGTGTTAGCTGGTCTGCAGCTCATGGACCGCTGGGATGGTGCAAGTAGCTTACGATCGCCGTCGCTCGCCTTCCTTCTTCCTTTCCTCAATGACCTTTAGCATCTGCTTACGCCCATCTCGCGCATTGATGTGTGCGTCTTTCATACTCATGCTGATCTTCCTGCTTGAGTCCGCCCTCAATAGCCTCTTAAGCAATAGATGCTTCATCAATACGCAAACAAAAACACCGCAATCGTTGCCATTCTCTTGTTGCGGCGAGTCGTGCATTGGTATGAAGCGCAGCCTTTTCCCGAGCAGTCGCTCCATCTTCTGAGTTGTGTTTCGCGCCTCCTGGTCGTTGCTAGCAGACATAGAGTCATAATGGAAGGCCACACCATCAATCACAGAGACAAGTAACAGCGACCAATGCGACCCTCCTTCTGCAGCTGTCGGATCGGTGTTGTCGTTTATAGGAAGGAAGACGTGTGTGGTTGTGGTGAAGTCAGGGAGCGCTTCTTTGAGAGACAGAGCATCGGGCGTCTGAATGAGCATGAAGCTCATGGATGGGCGGAGAAGGACGATCGAGGCTTTTGGAAAGGCTTTAAGGTCTTCGCGTTCGAGGTATCTAGGCACCGTTAGGCCTAGTCAGATGGTTGGCATGAGCGTACACACTCTTGCCAGAACGCGATAGCCTGTTTGTGGAATCAGCTGGCGTTGCACAAGGGTCCAGAGTACACCCACATTGTCTGTGAGCCAGTCATCTCTAATACTTTCGACATCTGTTCGCATCACTACGCTGTATCAGCCTGGTCCTTACAGGCGCACATGGCGTGGTCGGTATTTGTTGCAAACTCACACCTTACGTCATGGTCTGCTTGACATTAGCACTCAGACCATTATTGCATTGAGTATGCCGACTCACAGGACAGGTATGCATCGTCGGTTGGGCTCAGCGTCTGTCTGAAGTGTTGTCGGCCCTTATCCATTAGCCGGGTAAGACCGCCAGGCATGTCGCAGTCAGGCGCGCTGCGACGCGGAGTTCGTAAGACCTAAGTGGAATTGGTGGTGCGACTGGATAGTCTACAGTTCTCAAGGTTGAAGCTGAGCGACAGGTGTTTTGCAGGGTCCGTGGCGGTTATGCAGGTAATGTCTGCCTTGTCAAACCTCTTTGGCAGCCGAATGCGCGTGGGGCACCGCGGGGCGAGACTCAGTGTGGCTCAAGCAGTGACGTACCTAGGCGGGACTCACGTTACCCGTTTCGACACTGTACGAGAGCGCAATAATGGTGTTGACATGTAAATCACATCGCTTGTTTTTTTTTCCAGGAATCGTTTATAGATCTATTTTCTTCGCTGTCGTATTCATGTGCACTGCCATTGAGACTTCCATTGCGCTTCTCACCACCAGCGCTCTGCCACTAGCACATCAGGGTAACTGGCCAACAGTCTTGGCTCCACCGTTGACATCTGTCTTACCAAACTGTGCCGGCCTTTCCACCTTGAACAGCCAGCCCTGCTTATCCTCAATCTTACCTTGCTGAAGACCGCGCAGTGTGGTGAGCAGCTTAACGCAGACTGGGCCAGGCTCCTTCTCCGCCGCAGCAAAGGTGATCTTGTCGTTCTTCGCGCTCGAAGTGATCGACTTGATAGGGACTAGAGCTGCTGCAGTCCCCGCAGCAAGTACCTCGTCAAACTCCTTGATCTCGTCGTACGGGATCTGCGCTGCGTCAGTCTTTCATTGGTTGCATGAGATGCACGAAAGCATACCTCTCGCGATTCGGTCTCCCAACCGAATGACTCAGCAATCTTGAGAACACTGTCTCCGGTGACGCTCTTGATGACATTCTTGCTACCAGATGCGATAAGCTTGACCTTGTCGCCGTCTTTCTTGACACCAATGAAGGCCGATGTGGAGAACTCGTCGACCACGCTACGAGTCTTGCTGTCCAGGTGCAGAGTGATGCCGAAGCCAGCCTTGTAAGCTTTCTCGCTGTGTCTCAGAACGGGGGCGTAGTTGCCGCCAATCTTTGCCGAGCCAGTTCCCTCAGGCGCCGCACGGTCGAAATCTTCAAGGATAAGAGCATCGACGGGGTTGGTTCCGTGGTACACTCCAGTGGGAATGCAGTAGACGACGAATGTGTACTCCTGCGGTGGGTTGAGACCCAGTTGGGCCGAGCTGCCAAACAGCAAAGGACGAATATACATCGCCGCACCCGTCTCATGAGGAGGTACGTATGCTGCGTTCATTCCTACTGCCAGACTGCAGCACTTGAGGTAGTGGTCACTGGGAACCTCAGGAATTGAGACGTAAGATGCGGAGTGTTGCATGCGCTCGGCGTTCATGTTTGGCCTGAAGATGTTGATGGTATCGTCCGGTGAACGGAAAGCCTTCATGCCTTCGTAGCACTGCATGCCGTAGTTCAGAGCTGGTGCCATACCGTGGATCCGCAGGAACGGATCCTCCACGAAGGTCGGTTCAGTCCATTTCCCAGTCTCCAGGGAGTAGTGAGACTCGACATGTCCGGCAACTATCACGCGTTAGGTTTGTGCATTAAGCAATTGCCAGAAAATTCGACTCTCGTCAGTACGTTGCTTCCAAGCTCTTCCCTTTCTCACACAATCGTGCGGTCGTATCATCTCCTTCTTTGAAATGCATGTGTGGAAAGTCCAGCTTACCTTCACGGATCTTGAAGCCTACGTTGCTCCAGTCTTTGGAGATGTTAGTCACACAACCACACATTTGAGATCAAGCAGCGTACCAATGGTGTCAACGGGCTTGGGAGGGAAGTCAGACATAGTTTCAGCAATCTAGGCTCTGGTGATGTTATGTGGGGTGAATGTGAACGCAATCAGACGGTTCGGGGTCTCTTTTAATATTGATGCTCTTCGCGTTCTGTGAGCTCTCCACAGCTGCGACATCGGTGACGCCAATTCCGGCAGTGTCCCGAGGCAGCCGCAGCACTCTACCAAACGCGACTTGGCTGCTGCTATCTATCCACAGATACATGCTAGCATGGAGCTGCCCTTACATATATATGCTGACAACCGTAGCATTTCCAAAGCTTACAACTTGCCAACGCGCCACTCTGCTCTCAGGTCGTTTGGCCATGGGCTTTTGTCGGGCTTTCTTGGCGTGCGTGGCCTGAGAGTGGTCGGCACCCTGTAGGCCTCATAACATCTTAATATACGACAGTATACATATCCACCACCGTTCACTTCAGTGCCGACTGCCTTCTTTACTTTTCTCTTGTCCTCGCGCCCAGCATACTTCACCATGATACGCTCGAATCGCTTCGCCCTACTCGCTCTTGTTGTGTTCGCCGCCCTCTCGTTCCTCTTCCTGGGACCATACAAATCACAATTGCCAACCGCAGCCTCGATAGTACAAGACGCGCAACAAAGTCACTCTAGTGGGGACACTCAAGCTCTGCTTACAGGGCACGCGATCGCACCGAAGCTAGGCAATGCGACAGCCAAGTATGTCCAGGTCTTTGTCTATACATGGTCATGAGAACACTGTGGTTAACTAAACGTGAACAGGGCAGAACTCGGCCGCGCGGCATGGAAGCTCATGCACACAACATTCGCTCGATTCCCGGAAAGCCCTACAGATGACGAGAGGGAAGCACTGCGACAATATGTACACCTGTTCCAGAGACTATACCCTTGCGGAGAATGCGCCGAACACTTTGGGCAGGTCTTGAAGAAGTACCCTCCGCAGGTATCTTCACAAAAAGCCGCGGCACAATGGGGCTGCTTTGTGCACAACGTCGTTAACAGGCGGCTGAAGAAGCCCGAGTTCGACTGCGATGAGATAGCGAGTCACTACGACTGTGGCTGCGCGGATGAGGAGAAGAAGCCGGGAGCTGCATGATCAAGTTGGCTTCTCGCGCTACGGAAGAAGCAGACATCAGCTGCAGTTTTTGGACACATTGCGGCAAGCTGAGTGATTGCCGCGCGTTGGCGACTACAGCCAAACAGTACACGCCTCTGGTGAAGGCCCATAAAGGCCGTTCTTGGGACGCTGTGGACAAGCCGATTAACATGTAGCAGTGAGCCCACGTTGGTTTGAACGTAGAGATGCCGGGTGCTACAGCCTGAATGCCGGGCGGACATGTTTCACCAGCAACGCAGCAGGTGATGCGACAGGCAGGACCAAGTGAAGCATCCCGGACAGCGAGGGTGTACCCGTCCGGGTTCCGGCTGATCGCAATTCGCCCAGGTCAGCCGGACTTCGCAGGCATATGTCTCGAGTAGGCGTAAAGGGCGCCTCGAATAGGCCCGACGGTGCTATGCTCTGGAAGGGAGGTGCAGACGCAGGTGCTGGACTTGAGATTGTACATGTGGGAGACGCAGCAAATGGGAGCCCGCGCGCGCGCAACCAACCCAGGAAATAGCCTGTGGGAGCAGCCACGCGTGCAAGCGCGACACAAGTACGGATTCGATAGATGCAATCAAAGTTTGTTGATGGATGCTTGTCTTGTCGCGACAGCGGAACTCGAGCGCCCCCACATGTCATGAACCCTCGACGCCGGAGTGTGTGGTGGTACGAAGCAGCATGTCGCAAGCCGTCCGCGAAACACGGTCTGGCAGCAGATCTTCAGTCCGTCACCCACCAAGCCATCAGTTCTGTGACGTCCCCAGGCGGTGGCCTGCGTCTGCAGCCCAGTGGCCGGCGTCTGATGGTCTGGCGCGCGTGATATATATGGCCCGTCTGCAGCAGCTGCAGGGGCGCCTTCGGGGAACCGACCAGGGCACTAACGAAAGGCCCACTTCCAGCTAGCGTGCAATGCTGCATGATGATTTCTTGTTGATACAGCTGCGAATCGTTTCACCTGAGACCTTCTGGGCACAGGAGGGGTGTATATGCTGGCGCGCGCGCTCACCGACCTCTGCACTCCTGTTATCGTCCTGCTAGCCGTTCACCGCTTCTGTTCACGTCTCCCGGTCGCCGTCTGATTCGTCTCATCATGGTCTCTTTCTCATGCGAAGTGAGTGTTTACCACTTGTGCCCCTCAGCTCCCAGCGCGCATTCCACCACGCACCCCTCACTCTCTCGTAGAGGCGCCGTGCTGACCACCGCTCTCTAGAACTGCGGTGATGTGCTCACCAAGAAGAAGCTGGATCCGCACAGGAACCAGTGCTATGGCGCATCCTACACCTGTCTCGACTGCATGGTCCATTTCCCAGGCACCAGCTACAGATCCCACACGGTATGTCTACACTGTCCACGGCCTGACTCTGCTTATCCAGCCGAATGCGCAATTATTGCTGCGCTGTGTGCGCATGTTATGCGCTTGGGAAAATTTGCGTTCGGCTTGCGTTTGTCCTACCGTGACGAGAACTAACCGATGCCCTGCAGGCCTGCATAACCGAAGACCAAAAGTACCAGGGCAAGCTGTACAAGGAGAAGAAGCCCAAGGGCCAGCAGCAGAAGAACAACTCGCAGGCTCTCACACCACACAACGCCTATGCTCAAGATGCGACCGAAGCAGACAACGCCGTTGCAATCGTCGATGCGCCCCCTCGCGCTCCCACCCCGCCGCCCGCCGCCCACTCGCTCGGATACCATGAGCAAGCTGCTCTGCCGCCTGTGAACGTCTTCGACTTCCTCGACAACTCACAGACGCCCAATGCCGCTCGAACGGAGGCTCGCATGATTGAAGACAGTGCGCCACCGGCGTACACAGAGACACCCATGCCCGCGATTGCTGATGTCATGTCCTTCCAGCTCCCCGACGATGCATCCTTTGTTGAGACTGGCAATGCATATGGAAAGGAGTCGGTTCGCCCGTCAAATGAGCGCGTTGATTCGTACGCTACGCCCGCTCCCAAATCGAAGAAGTCGAAGAAGGACAAGGACGTCGAGACGACCGGCAAGAAGAGTGAACGCAAGCGAAAGCGCTCGCCAGCCGAGCTCGACTTGTCTGCCGTACGTGCTCAGAACGAGAGAGACACTATGATGGAGGATGCCCCTCCCGTGCTCCATTCTGGTCTCACCGGTGGACTGAACAGGTTGCTTGCGCGACCAGAGTTTCCCCCTTCACCTGATGACTCGGGAGATTTTGCGAACTCCCCCTTGAGTCCTATGAAGCGCGCTAAGCAGGGCACTTCAAAGGCACTGATACGTGCTCAGAGGGAATGGGAGAACCAGCAGCAAAAGGAGAAGAAAGCGGATGTCAAGGAGGAGCGAGAGCGCCAGAAGGGCGAGAAGAAGGAGAAGAAGGAGAAAGAGAAAGAGAGAGGTCGTGAGAAGGAGCGCAAGGAGCGCAAAGCAAGCACTGCGCTTGTCAAGATCAGGCCAAAGAAGAAGAAGGACTCGTCGCCCCAAGTTAGACGTCGCCGTCAGTACTCTTCTTCGGTGTCACCAGCGCCCCGGGACCGCAAGCCCAAAGCTATCGAGTACAGCCGGTCGACCTCAGGCTCGCCCAGCCCTGATGGCAATGGCCAACTCGTAGTGCGACCCGAAGCTGGCGCACTCGCCCTTCCTGTCAGCACCCGCGCGGAATTGTTCATGTCCTTCATCAACAAGGGCCCGGACTCCGAGCGCGGCGTGAGCATCAACAAAGCTCTGAAGAGGTACCATCGCGAGCGTCATGACCGCCGAGAGGACCATCTGCACAAAGCAGACGAGGAGAAAGAGCTTTGGAAGGACATGCGCCTCAAGCGCAACGACAGGGGCGAGATTGTTCTCTTTTTCGCCTCTGAATCGTCCTGACTAGACCTGGACATTGATATCGTCCAGCAAATGCAAGGCTGTAGCTGCTCCGAGCCTTCGCCGACTCAGGAATCACACGACACCGACAAATACGTTGTTGTAGGGGCTGTTTGATGAAACCACAGTTTTTCTGCCAATTTTCTTCTTCCTTTCTGAAAGATACCCGACGCTCGTCAACACTGGTCTGGGTGACTTGGTGCATATGTACATCTTCCTGGGCGTTGGATGTTGTCTCTTCTCCTCTCTTCGCATCAGCTACCTATCTGTCTGCATACTTTCCATTACATACGGCCGCACGTCACACTCATCATACCAATGGTATGAGGTGTACCACATCTGGAAGCTGGTTTCTTATGGCCAGTCTTCGTGCCCTAATGCTCCTTGGGCTGGGCCCGCACCCGTACGATAGCGAATGTTGATGATTTACATGCCCATATCCCGTCCTTGAAGTTCGCCTGACCCATTGTCGCGGTAGCAAGCGCTTACGCTGTTGAGTCCGACAGTCTAATGTCCAGTGCTAGTGCCAACTGTAGCTAGTCACTCCGCTTTGACGCTTCGTAGCGCTTACGAGCAGTGTCACGATCGACCGTTGTCAAGACATGCAACTTGTTGGTGGCAGCCAATTCTTGTACTGTGGTCGTTCCCGACGACGACCTGATTCGTTGTATGCAGGAGGCGCGGGTTGTGTAGCACTTCGACGTGACACACCCCTCATGAGAGGATGTCACAGACCCCAGAGCTTATGACCAGAACGCTCGTGGAGAGCAGTCTTACCATATAGCGGCAAGACCTCGCACACGGTCTTGATCATCCTCGTCACCATGAGCACCGAACGCGCCGCAAAGCTCAAAGCGCACTTCGGCTCTAGCCAAGAACCACGTCCCATATTCACCTCCCTGAACGGCGATAACTCTTGGCTCTTATCCTTCCCTCGTCCCGCCGCTGAGCGCAAGAGCAGCGGCAAAGCATACTTCCACACTGTCCACGACCCTTGGCTCAACGGCCCTGAAGTCGCCATCTCATCATTGGTCGTCCACCTCAGTCTGTCGTCTCCGGCTGCCGTGAGTGATGGAGCAGGCGTTGAGCAGATCGTACACGAGATAGAATCGGCAGCGGCGGATGCAAGTATCATTGCGTCGCCACCAATTGGCACAGCGGGGGAGGGGGAGGAGAAGGACAAGTCGCCGCTCGATGCGATACTGCTGAACTTCCATTATGGAGACCACCTCCATGTACCCACGCTCTTGACGTTCCGTCCTTCCATCCCGGTCTTTGCGACTATGGAAGGGGCTGCCCTTGTTGAGAAGCTGAGTCACTTCGACACTATCGTCACTTACGCGGATCTAGAAACCAATGGATGGAATGGTGACTGGACGACTCTGCATCCCGGCGCACCGCTCCCCACCTACCTAACGATCTTCCGTATCAAAGGACACCACGAGCTCAACTTCGCCAGCGTGCTGCTCTGGAGCCCCTATCCGAGCACTCACGAAGCAATTTTCTACTCTCCACACGGCATGCACATAGCCACGCCCGCTCTCCAGACTTTCCTCCACCGCTCGAACCCGGCCTTCTCTACTCTTGCGTTGCTGCATGGGCTCAAGGAGAGCTGGACGCTCAACTGGCAGACTACATTCGGCGTGGCTACTGGGCTTCATTTGTATAGGCAGAGCCGGGCGAGGTACTGGATCAGTACACATAATGATCGGTTGGGCTACGGTGGAATGGTTTGGTGGTTTGTCAGGGATATCTTCAGGACTGTGGAGTGGGGATTGGCGCAGGAGAAGGCGGAAGCGGAGGATCAAGATGGAAATAAAAAGGTCGAGGTCGAAGAGGTGGGTAATGGGAATTGCGTTGTACTTGTTTAGCGGAGAGGGTCATGCTGCAATTTTGGTGGCCTCGGCGTCCAGAACTGGGATCCCAGCAAGATCCAGTCTTAAACAACGGGTCGATTATGGACGCCAGCAGGATCTTTCTGGGTCATATCGAGAAGAACGTTGGTGCAATCATGGGAGCCAGGTGTTCGTTGGTTTAAAGTTTTTTGTAAGGACTTACACACGCTATGCCACACCATAGTCCTGACAGACGAGGAGGCAGTTTCTTTCCTCAGCCAAATTCGATGACCCGTCCTGCTCGCGTTGCCATTCGATTGTCAGTTGAACTTACGTTTTGGCTGCATATCGGCCGTCTGCAGTGCTGAAGGTCGAGGGGGCAAGGCGACCAGATCGGTAATCGCAATGCTTGAGCCATCTGCAGTCAGTCGCTGAGGCTCCGTCAGGGGGGAAATTCGCGCATTACGAATTTGTGTTGTTGTCTCACATAGCAGAGCCGCACCTACTGTGTATACAGAGGTACAAAGCGCTTTTCGGAGTGAGGCTCACTAGCTGCGGAAATCCACCCCGCTGCACGTTGCAGGGCTTAGCGATGAATTGACGTCGGTATTGTAAGGTGGGATACTTCTTGGGCCCGTGTAGCCCGGCATTTTGGATCCGCTGCGAGGCATTCTCCAAGGCTGCTTCGCGAAGGTTGTCAAGATGGGTTAGTGTGAAGTGCGCAGCCCTGTGACAATGCGCCGGGAATAGCTGGGATTCGCATCAGCGCGATCAACCACTCATGTGTTCGCACGTGCAAGCTTTGAAGGCGATTCCTCTGGTTCAAGGTTTCGCTTCTGGCTAGACGGCTCCCTGTGGGGTAGGGTAAGGGCACTCGACGCGGGTTTGAGTTGAGATCTGCGTAGTATTCAGTAAATTGCCGCGGGCACAATTGCGTGAGCCGGACAGGTAAGCCGACTGAGGCAGTGTACTTCCATCCATTGAGACAAGGCAAAGCAATCACACACGCGACTTTGAGGACGGATACAACCCTATGGCGTGGAAGGTTGGCTTTGAGGGAGTTACCACGTCTAGACGGCTGTCGGGAAGCGAAGGCTCAAGCAGAAGTCCTAAAGCCATCTCAGGTCGTCGTTGCCCTTCTCGCCAACCATGACATCAGTTGACAGCACAGCACGTCTTTCCGCCCCCCCGTCTACCATCATCGCTAGATCGACGAGATAGCGACACCATGCGTTTGTGCGACATGACTGCAGGGGTATCACATGCGGGTGTTCAACGTGCATTGCCACAACATCCCTTTCGCAAGGCGCAGTCCTTCCAGAAGCCTTCCTCATTCATTCGCACCATCATCACACTCCGTCAAAATCCACATCTCGGCACCAGTGGCGCATCAGTCTGCATGCATCCCACTTTGATTTGGCCGTGAACGTAGCGGGGAACTACTCCCGCAGCCACATATAACCGCCTAACCGTTTTGGATTCCGGTCAGGCGCATTTAGGTGAGAGAGCGTGCGCATGTGACCCTTCGTGACGCCCTTGCGCTCAAAGTTCCGACAGAAAAGTTTCCCAGCCGAACGTTTCTGACATGGAGAATACACTAATTCACGAATCACAGCCAGCAACGTGATAACACGCTGAGAGCCTACTCGTTCGTGGCCCTGCGGCCATACTTGTGAGGCAGACAGGGGTTTACAAGCCCCAAGTGCTCACAGCATGCAGACGGCTATGCGGGATGGATCTATAACAATACAGCCTGTCGCACACAATCTCAACATTGTTGCCTGAGAGCACATCCCTCTTCTTTTTGAACATCAGATATACTCTCCTAAGCAACTGACATCTTTAATGATCCCTCTTCGTGAGGGTAACCCTGCAAGCACGACGAACCATTGAAGCTCTCGGCCTCCAACGCACCTCCTAGACGAAAGATTCCTGCCGCAGAAAAGATGTCTTACCACAGCCGGACCAGCACACCTCTTGAAGAGTGGCACAATCTCTTGAACTGGGATGAAGACGGCTATACGAGTAGTCCCACAATCACACGGCGCAGCGACAACCAGAACTACCTAGCTCCTGAAGCTTCTGGCTTTCAGTCTCCCTATGTGACATCAGCACCTCCATCAAATTACGGCGGTGCTTCGTCTTTTGACTGCAACGTCTCAGCCGCTCCATCTATCACCGGGCCATCATCTTCATACGGCCAATTTTACTACGGCACTTCGCCGACATTCTCTTCTACTGCGACATCTCCTCTGGTAGCACGAGACGAACTCAGATACTTCGGATCATTTGATGGGTGCGACAATTTCTTCCCTCCTCTGGGAGGAATTACCGAGTCGCCTGTGTTAGATACCACTCGGGACAGGATTGTGGAGTCGACGAGCTCTTCGGCAACAACAGGTCATGAATTCCTTAACCCTTACGTGGCGGGCTCCGTTCAAACCTTCAGCAGCCGCGACGTCGTTGCATCTCAGATCCTCGCTAGTGCCGGTACACAGTTCGACCCATTTTCCGCAGATGAAGTAATTGCTGAGGGCGACGAATATGATATAGCGACATCGACAGCGCCCATCCCAATCATACGAACTCAAGCTCATAGCTTGAGCAGCTCGTTCGACTCGTACGAGCAGTCCACAAGCGTCCACGACAACCGGACACGGGCGATCACCATTCCACAGCCGAATGGTTGGTCCAGTCACGGCGCGAAGGCATACCATTCTCGGTGGTCTTCGAATGCCCCCCCTGTGTTGTCAACGTCCCCGATCCCTCCGCGCCGCTCCCGTAGCAGCACTCTATCAAGGAGCAACTCCCGCACCGAACAACGCAAAACCAGAACTTCTCCTTCCCCTACGTCTGCTAGCTCCTTAGGCTGGATCCCTATGCAAATGGACAGTCAATCGGGTCGCATGTCAGCCACTGCCTCTTCGGATTGTACACCGGGGCGCATCGCCAAGGGACGCAAAAGAGGGCTGGATCCTAGGCAACGAACCGAAGCAGCGTTGATGCGAATCATTGGCTCTTGCTCCAATTGCAAGAAACGTAAGGAGAAATGTGATCCTGGGACGCCCTGCAAGTCTTGCCTCAAACATTATAAAGGAGACTTAGTCAACAATCCCTGTCGCAACCATTTACTTGCGAACCTCACCCAAGCGTTCCTGTCTGATCGTCACGGTTGGCATCCTACAACTCGTCCCCTGGAGTCATGCACCGCTCCATACAAGCACAGTATCCTGACGGAAATCACATATACAATCCCACTTTACTTCGGATTTGGGCAACCGATGAGTGTCAGGGTCCACCCGGTCGAGCTGGACAACGCCCAACCTTTGGTACATAGGCACCTCGTCTACTCCTGGCCACCGCAATCTTCCACTCCCTCTACTCATACACAAGCTGTACTGCCTGCAATCCTCACAGCAAGCGCCATCATGGACCTGAAGAAAGATCTTGATGCACATCTCGGCCGTCTCGTCGCGACCGAGTTCTCTCAATTTCCGCTATATTGTTCACAATTGCGGACTCTTCGAAGCGTGTATGTTTTCTTCCGCTCTTTACGGCCAGACTCAAAGCAGACTCGCATCCTCTTGCAGGCACTCAAATTGCTGGTGTTGGTTCATGTTGGCGGCGATATCACTCTGCCAAAACAGACAGAGAATCGTTTTCTGGCTCGCCTGATTCACGACACAATGAGTGTGTCAAGTGACTACCGACCGACCCCATGCCTGATCCGCTCTCAGTTTGGCGCTGTGATGCCTGAACTTGCGAACGAACTTATGAAAGATGTGCTCTCCTCATTGGAAGTGCTACTTCTTGGACGAAACGAGGAAGATTGGCCACTTGCGTTGGCAATACTTATGGTGGTCCTCATGACCGTGGAATCAATACACTACCATTCCGCAAAGCGACCGTACCATGAGGCATACGATCCTACAAATCCGACAGTTGAAAGCAGCGAGACCGAGGTGGATGATCAGTCTGTGGACAAATTGCTCAAATTTTATGGCGCATGCTTTTCGGCGTGTCACACCCGTCTGCGGCCGGAGTGGGAGGGTGACCTTGAGAAGGCTGCTGGACGAGCATCCGCCTCTGACGTATTCATCAAGGGCATGCGCGAGGCCATCAGGACAGCTAGTCCTGGAAGCTATCTGGTGGATAAGGCTCGCAAAAAGAGGACTGATGATGATGACATGGGTTTCTTCTTCGACAGATTGGTTGCGAGATTGCTGCTTCTCGAACATCAGTCCTGATCTACACGATGACCCAACACTCTTGGCGTCGAGCGAGCGACGAGGAGCTATGGCTTGACGATCCACGACTTCACGACTGCTACGGCCTTGTTTTCATTTAAATTGGCGTTGAGTGGCTGTTTGATACCTCTTTGATTTATCTAGATCCCTTACCATGTACGCTAGTGTACTCGCATTGTCGATTCGTGTATCAATAGCAAGACCATTCCCATATTTGTAACCTCCTCTCTTCCACATCTGCTGTGTCTGTGATGATGCTGGCTCAAAGCAACCCATACTTTAAACCAAATCGCTACAAACCCGCCGTTCCCCGCGCCCCGTTACTCCTTCATATACCCCCCAAAAATGTACAGATCATCCTCCGTCCTCCACTCGCCCCCAATAAGAATCTTCTCTCCCTTCCAGACGTAAACCCCCCTCTCACTCACGCCCCTCCCCGCAAGCTTTCTCATGACCTTCAAACTTGGCGGATTACGGCTATTCACAATGACACGCATCCACACCTTCTCCCACGGGTTCCAGAACTGGCTTCCAGCAGGCGAACGACACGCATCCAACAACGCGCTCAGGGCCTCAGTCGCGTACCCCTTTCCCCACGCATCGGGCAGAAAAGCGTACCCGAGTTCGACGATGAGGGTCGTCTTTTGCTCTTCCACGGGGATGACTAGATCAGAGGGAAGCGGGAGGTAGCGGCCTGGGGCCAAGGAAACGATGTTGGTAAGGCCGATGAAGGTCGTCTCCTGCGTAGCGTTATCGGATGATGGGTGGAGCTCGTGCACTGCGTAGGCGATCCTGTAGGCTTTCGAAGTCGCCTCTGTTTTAGATTCTGCTGCGGGCGTAGGGTCTGGGAGAAAGGCGCCCATGATCCTTTCGGTGTCGGCGAGGGTTGTGCTGGGTCCGTGGATGCTGGGTCTTTTTAGTGCACTGTGTCTGGTGCGTCATGCGTGCGCCTGCGGGAGAGATCATTGTATGGCTGAGGTGGCGGTGCGGGTGTGGTGTAAGGACGTACCTCCATGTTGTCGCCTTCTTGTTACTGCGCAGTTCGTGTAGCCAATTCAGTTCATCGCTGCCGCGGTCGGCGTGCGTGATAAGCGTAAGCTTGAGGCGGGGCGTTGTAAGAATTTGTTCCATCTTCAGTTAATTCGCGCGATGAAGCAGAACGCGTGGAATGAGCTGCAGTGCCAACGTCCAGTTAGTGTTGTCGTTCACTTCTGGCGGCGATGCTGTAAATTTATATGTGTTGTGATAAGATTCATGTGCAGATGTACACCAACGGAGTGTTTCAGGCCCGCCACGCTCTAGCCCTCACCGATGAATCTGCTGGCACGATTGCTGCCTGACGACAGCGTGAGGGCGTGTACAAATGCCGGGGAGGGCGTGGTGGATATACGCAGCTTCCTCATGCAGTGAGAACTGCGCCACACCGGTCGGTGTAGTGTTGTTCTGGAATCCATCGTGCGTGATAGGGCGCGAAATCCACACACACTAGTGATTGCAATGGTCCAATACCACCGGAATATCGCATAAGAATATCCTCCGACTTCCTTGGATGATGAAGTTAATGGTAATTATATATGAATATTTTGGTAAATGCGTGCACTATCCTTGATAAATGCGTTTCCAACAACGCCGATGATGCATTTGCACAACTCGCTCAATCCTAACGGGGGGATCTCGCATCCGGGCTTCTTCAATTCTAGACCTTCTTCTCTTCCTCCTTCTCTTTCTTCGTCTCTTGCTTCTTTTCTCC
>JAFISE010000101.1:0-53867 GCA_022560025.1 Stagonosporopsis chrysanthemi | reverse complement strand
TCACCCTTCTTCTCTTCACCCTTCTTCTCTTCACCCTTCTTCTCTTCACCCTTCTTCTCTTCACCCTTCTTCTCTTCACCCTTCTTCTCTTCACCCTTCTTCTCTTCACCCTTCTTCTCGTCTTTGCTCTCATCCTGGTTCAGGACCACTTCCCCCTTCTCATTCCTTGGTTTGCGCGTCCACCCAGTCTTGAAACGCTTCTTGCTCGCGTCGAACCTTGGGAAAGGATGCGCTTCTGTGTTGAGGACGATTTGATCCAACGGCAGGATATCATTAGGGCCAAACAGCAAGTAGAAGTATTTGAGGGTCTCGGCCTAGTCATTGTTAGCAACCAGAATCTTCTCGACAAAAGCATGGCACTTACCAGCCAGAAACTCTCCATGTTGTCCCTGCTTGGAGGTGGGACCTTCGTGACATCGTTCACAGAGGTGTAGCCACCTCCACCCTCGATGGCGGTATGGTTGACGAACGCGCTGAACATCTCCCATCCCCACTCCCTGTAGATCTCGTCTCCTGTGATGCGCCACATGTACAACAGACTCTCCACCGTCTCAGGTCGTTGCAGGTTATGAGCATCTGCAGGCTTGATAATGAAATCCTTCTTCCATCCTTCGCCCTCAGCAACACTCGTGTTTAAGTCCGTCTTGGAAGTGAGGATGAAATCTGTATACATCTTCGGCTCTTCGTCGAGTTCAAAGTGCGCGATTTCAGGCGAGAGTCCGGTGGCTGTTGAACGGTACATGCCCATGCAAGTCTTGGTCAGCTCTCTTGCAAGCAGCATATTTTCTTCCTGCAGTTTGCCCCAGGTGGACAGTTTTTGAGCCGCCGACAGGGGCAATCCGCCAGTCTGCGCAAGCGCGATTGTTCCCGGGTAAAAGCAAACCAGATGATCCATCTTCGGGTGAAGATGTCCATCCAAGCCGCTGGGTCGCTCGGCGAGAACAGTGAGATGAGAATCTTTTGTGTAGGTGAGGAGATGCTTCTTCACGCCGTACAGGGTTTCCTCCCACATATCTAAGTAGACGGGTTCTTGCTTCTGCGTTTGCAGATATTGTTTGATCAGATATTCGTAGTAGCTGTCTCCACGGGAGCCCAAACGGATCTCGTTGCCACGGAAGGTGCCGCGGTCTGCGTAAATGAAGATGGGTACCAAACCATCTTTGGAACCATTGTCGTCGACGACTTGCATGACCTTTTCGGCCTTCTCCCAGTAGTGCTCTTCGCCTGTGAGGTATGCAAGGTACTTCATCTCAAGTTGCAAAGTAGTTGCTTCGGCGGTTGATGAGGCACCACCATCGGCATGAGAGGCTTCACCCTTGCTGTCTTTGAGGCGGACACTAGCCCAGGGAATGCCTGAGGGCGACTCATAGGCGCCCATTAGGCGGTCAGCTAGATCGGTAGCCTTCTCGAGGAAAATGTCTTCCTCATTTGCGTTCTGCGGTTTTAGGCCTGGGAGGGCTTCTTGCAAGTAGTGTGCAGACAGCAGGCCTCCAAGCATGCGGATTGTAGTTTCAAAGGTGTTGACGTCCTGATCTTTGTCGTAATCGAGGGTAGTAGAGACCCACTCGCGCGCGTGCTTCAGCTCCTTCGTCAGGTTCATGATCATCATAGTGTCGAGCGCGTCGACGATGATCCAGCCCATGCCATTCGGCTCAGCCATATAACGACCGGTCTTTGCAACCGGGTGATACTCGTCATATCCCCACCCGTGCTCTTCATACGCATTCCAGCTCAACAGGAAGGCATTTTTTACTGCTTGTCTCCTTTCCTCCCATACTGCGTCTTTCTTGTTGACTGCGCTGCCACCGAACCAGCCTCTCCCGGATCCTAAACGGGCGGCCGGAGTCTGATTAGAGCCCGGTACGAAAAGCCACCATACAAAGCCGAGCACCAGCAGTGTTATTGTCACCACCCCCTTCTTGCTCCTCACGAATCCCCTTCTCCCTTTACCACCACCATATCCATATCCCGTTGGCTTGTCCTTATACATTGGCAAGCCCTTCTCGTTTCCTGTGACCTTGTTCCAGACATTCTCTTCGAAGCGACGTGAAGCAGATTCAAGGTTGCGCGGGACAGCGAAGGACATATCGGAGTCCTGGAGCGCTTGTTTGGTAGCCTCTACAGCTTGCTTGGTCGTCTGTTTGGTGGACTCGACGGCCTGTGTAGTGCGGTTGGCGGCGTTTTGAAGGAGCGAGAAGGCGGACGGAGCTGCTCTCGATGCTTTGTTGCGAAGGTTGAACGGGTCGCGCGTCGTGTACATTGGCGGCTGTTGGCGACGCGCGGGCTGGTAGCGTCACAGGGTCCAGTCACCCAGGTACAATCAAGTCATCCTGGACTTGACCTTTACATCCGTTTGCTCGTTTAGAGCCAAAAGGTCAACTGTGCTTCTATCCTTCGAAGACAGGTGTCACATAGCTCCCTTCCCAAACGGGACGACAGAAGACAGGGGTCCACTGCCGCGCCCCCGTGTGACTTGCGGCGTGCGGAGATTCACAGCCTCGTTTTCCAACACCGACCGTGCTGACGACGGTAGTACGCGCGGAGCCCGCACAGCCTCTGAACCACTGTCTAATCATAGAATCGGTTGGTAGTATATTCAAACATGGCTCCGTCTGTGTTGTGTATGCAAACGTTAAAGTATTCCATTGCTCTCGTGCTTCATCATTATTACCACGTCGTACTGTCGTCATTGATCGCCAACATGCCACTATTTGTACAGCAATTGCGCTTTCTTTTCTTCGTCTTCTGTCCATTTTTGCCCTTGTACAATAGCTATTACTACAGACGCGCAGACGCAGTCTCTCAAACCACTGGCCCATCAACCCCAGCTTCTCCAATTTGAGTCTCCAACGGATTCAAGTACCAAGGACTCTTAGCATCCATGAAACATCTCCAGCTTACCCCTGGCGAGGGTGTCAAACCTCTGAAAGATAATTCATCTGTCCCTGCTGCTCTGCCTGAAGCCAAAGAGACCAAGCTACACCCAGCAAACGCACCGGATGCATCAACAAACGCATCCCTCTTCTTCGTTGGAACAGCCACAACAATAATAGAATGGGAAGGTCTGCGCATTCTGACAGACCCCAACTTCCTCCATGCTGGCGACCACGTACATCTCGGGCCTGGCGTGAGCGCCACACGGCGTACAAACCCGGCACTTGATCTGGAAGAGCTACCACACATCGATGCAATCCTGCTCTCGCACTATCACGAAGACCACTTTGACAAGCTCGTCGAAGACAAACTTTCCCGGTCCATTCCCATTATCACTACGCCGCACGCACACAGCTGCCTCACCTCTAAAGGCGCAGACTCGTTCACCAATGTGCACGCGCTCGACTTCTGGGACAGCCTGATAGTGGACGTGAAGCCAAAGACCATCACAACAGGCGAGACGCCAAGCCTCAAAGTCACAGGCATGCCGGGAAAACATGTCCCACCCGGTCCCCTCAATGCCGCCAATGAGATCCTCAAAGCCGTGCCGCCGACAAATGGATGGATGATCGAATTAGGCTACTCTTCCCCAGGATCAGCAAATGCTGATGAATTCGCCAGCGGCTACAGAGTGTATATTACTGGCGACACGCTGATGGTTGATGAGCTCAAGGAGATCCCGCAACGCTATGAGGGTCTCAACATTGACCTGATGCTGATTCACCTCGGCGGCACGACAATTCCCGGCCCGAGCATGCCGCTGCTAATGGTCACAATGGATGCGAAGCAGGGCGTGGAGCTGATGCATTTGATCGACCCTGATGTGACCATTCCAATCCATTACGATGATTACGATGTGTTTTTGAGCCCTCTGGATGATTTCAAGAAGAAGGTCGAGCAGGCTGGGCTGAGTGCCAAGGTGGTGTATTTGGATCGTAAGGATCAGTATAAGTTCTTGGTGAAGCAGGAAGGAGAGAAGAAGGGGATTCCGAATCTGCCAGCTGCGAACTAAGAATTATTAACTGAATCGATGCTGACATGCTGTTTATATTGGACACTGTAACATTGTGTATATGCTTTGTGACCTTGGGAGAAAACATAGATTGACATTGGTTGGCGTGTCATATTTCATGAGCATCACTCAAAGTGATTAGTCGTCCGGTTGTGAGAGCGTCGCGACTGCAGCACATCCCAAGCCCGAGCCTCACTGCAACAAGTGCGAAAATCAATGGGTGGTTTGACTGTTTATCATTCCAGTGGTCCCCTGTGGATGCGGGTCCCTGTTTCGATTTCGTATGCCATTGCAAGAGTAATCATCCCATAGACGCCCTCCGCCAATGCCATGCCAGATCACGCCGTATCATCGTGCGAACAACACCGCTTCCTGCCCTTCACCGTTTGTGAGAGCATTTATGCGGCTGCGTGCCTGCCCTTGGGGTTCTTCTTGCCGACGTCGGAGATGGTAAGACCTATGTAGTGTTAGACGGTAGCGCTCGCGGTGTGGACAATGGATGGCGTACCCGGGGGAAGCGACTGCCTGAGCTTCTCGGCCTTGTCGGTGTCCTTGAGGACAAGGGTGTAGACGTTCCTCGAGCAGCGGACCTTGAACTTGATGTTGTTGACCTTCTTGTTCTTCTTGACGCGCGCGGCTGTCACTCGTCAGTCACCATGCAGGCGTGATAATTGTGTTGCCAGCGCAATGCATTCTCGACCCAAGCCTCGTTGCGCTGATTCCCTGGCTTGGGTCTTCCTCCTCCTCTTCCAGCATTGCACGTGGGCGGGTGTCAAGACGTACACTGGGCGTCCTTGCGGCGGCAGATCTCGATGAACTGCTTGATATCGGAGATTTCGGAAGGCATTTTGGCGGCGGTGGATGTCGAGTCGTGAAAGTTCGCTGGAATTCGCAAAAACGGCTGGGTTGCGATTGCCAAATCGTTGTGGTCTCGAAAGGCTCGCTTAACCGCGCCTTCCCCTTCTCATCCTAAGCCAGTTACGCCCCTTAGCAGCCCGTGCACGGAGAGTGGGGCCCATGTGGCGGAGGCGAGCCGTTTCAGGTGCGGGTGCCTGGCCACGACACTCCACTCGAAGTGGTGGTGCTTGCGAATGCGCACTCTTTATACTCTGCGACTGCGCTTTCTCTAATCCCGTCTTCCTTAAGAGGCGCCGCCGCCTACACATCAACCGGCGTACGACTGCGATATGCCCACCCCACTTGATCGCGCAACAAGCCAACGTGTAGGTGCTTTCTGGTCCTGGAACCTGATATACGTTGTGTGTATACTGGTCAGGCGAAAACTCAAGTGCTGACATTACCAGGCTCCCTTCTTCGCTTTCGCGGCTCTTATCACGGGCGTCGCTGCGTGGAGCATCTGGGGTCAGGACTTGTTTCCCAGTGCAGACCCTACTGGTGGTACGTATCCATGTGGTGTCGATATCACGAGTGCTACAGTTCGGATCGAAGTGGCTTTCTGACCCTTTGCAATTAGAACCGGAGACGTGGACACGTGATCAGTGTATTGCCTGGCTCAACCACGTAAGTGTTCATAATGTGGCAACTCCTTGCTGTTAAGATACACAGACCGAGTTTCCTCTACACGTGTATCCTGGACTTTAGTGTTGACTAGATCTCCAGCGTAACCTGCATCCTTCTCCGCTCGCCACTACCGCTGAGCTCCTTGAACGCATCAAGGCTAACATGCGGATTGCTCGCGATGGCGACTATGGGACCACAGGACGCCAGTAATTGCCCTTCTCGATTTCAAGAATGCACACAACATTATGCTTGTCACAGCTTGCTACCGTCGAGGAGTTACGGGTGCCTACTGTTCTTAGCTCGGATACCTTAGTCAATATGTTCGCTTTGCCTTGATCAGTAAGGACTATCGCTCACGTAGATTCAGTCTGATCAAGTTTTTAAAACGAAATGTTCATTTAAACTACCCGCCTCTGATTGCAGAAAAACCAGGTGCTGTTCTTATGCATCCGCCTTCCGACCGACTGCTCGAAAGACGGTTTGAGGAGGGACCTGCCTGAACACAATCCGAAAACTCGACATCGCTTGATCGAGATTCCGCCGCTGTTGTGGAATATCACAGTACTTCTTCATCGAGTGATTGTCAGACTTCCCGGGTAGTCCAGAGATAATTGGGGACTCTCAGCCATCGCAAACCCCAGGTTCCGAACCACGTCGATACCCATTGTACGTGTTAATTCAGACCGGCCTTCTCAGCTAAGCGTCACCATCAGTGCGCTCGAACTCCGCAAGCATGGCCTCGCTAGCCTTCATCTCCTCCTCTTCTTCAGCCATCATCGCCTCCTCATCAGCCATCTCCTCCTTCAAGCGCTCTAGCTCTTCAGCCATACGCTGCTTGTATGGATACATGCGCTCATCGAGGACAGCCTTCTTCTTGGCAACTTCTGCACGCTTCTTACGCGTAGCTTGAAGGCGCTGACGCTGCTCAGCAACCTGAGCTTCGAGAGACAATGTGCGCGGACTTGGCATTGCAGACAATGGTCGAGTGACGTGCATGGTGGTGAGAGGTGATACGGCGTCAGTCTTGAGACGCTTCAGATCTGGAGGAGGCGTAAGGGTGCCCTCCGGTACACGCTTCACGGGTGTTGCAGGTGCAGAAGCAACAATCGGTTTCTGTGGAACTGTGGAGGTGGTCGTGTTGATAGGAGCAGGCTTACCGTTAGCTTTCTTGAGTGGCGAAGTGAAGCTCTTTGAACTCGACTTGATGAAGTCTTTGTTGTTTGGGAACACAGCTGCCAAGATGGCCGTAGCACTGGAAGTAGCGGTGGAGTCGAAAACGCTGGGCATGTCTGCAGGATGCGGTATCGCGGACATGCTGGACACCTCTACAAGTGGGGTTGGAGGGACAAGGTCTACTAAATCGGCATCTGCCTTGCCGGTGACCTCCAAAGCCCTCGTGATAATCTCATCCTTCGTGTCCAAATCTTCGTTGGTAGCTTCGAGAAATGTCTTGGCGATCTTCTTGGTCGAAGTGACTGCGGCATTAGTACCAGATATGTCAATTCCCTCGTTCGCAGCAGTAGGAGCGCTGTCGTCAATCTTCTTGAGAGAGCCATCCCCAATGATTGTATGAGCAGGCAGATTATCTTTGGAGTTCAAGAGCACTGGCTGAGGAACGCTGGGAGCAGACGTGAGGACTGAAGGCTTAGTCTCGGCTACAGTCTGCGTTTGGTCGACGGAGGTCATATCTGAGGTTGACGTTGAATCGGAAGGAGTGTGTTTGCTAAGTTTTTTCTTGATCACGACCTTGGGCTATATATACGTCAGTAACAGGCTACAGAAGTCTCTCACTTTGATCGCTGTACATGTGGCGTAATGACGTAAAACGCAAGTCCAAAGAGGTCACGCACAGAAAGGAGCCGCTCTCTTACCTGAGCAGATTGGGACTTCCTCGAAGTCTTGACAGGTGTTGATGGACTGTCAAGAGGCGGAGGCGATGATGTACGCGTAGAGTTCTCCCCATCGTTCTTGCCTGCTGGCTTGGAGCCTGGCAGTAACATGGGAACTGACTCAAGGTTGAGGGGATGAGCTTCCTTCTTGGCATAGGCCTTATCGGTGGGGTCGAAGGTCAGCTCCATGTTCAGGTCAACGATCGATTCTAAGCTGGATTAGCGTTGTCTTCGACTTCGGCGGGTAGGCCTACCTTTGGTGCGATAGTGAAAGCGGAAGATTGCCCACGGCTCTGTGCCTGGACGCTTAGCATACAACTTCTTCTTCTCAACGTTGAGCTTGCGCGCATCTAGTGCAGGACAGTTCTTCTCAAACGTCATGCAGAATTGAGGAGACACGTCCTTGTACGTCGCAACACGCGTGCTAAAGTCAGCTGCCTCTTGAACGTTGTCGTACTTGCATACGTCGTCGATATCGTGCTCGACACCGAGCTGGCGTGTGACATAGACACGCAGCTCAATAGTGCCGACAGTTTCTTGGGCTTCTTTGTCGAGATTCACCGGTCCGGTATGCGTAGCAACTGACATTTCAGTGTCGATGACCCCATTTGGCATTTGGTACAAGACTGTATCGAAAGGGACTTTCTTCTTCTGCACTTGCACAGTCTTGCCAACAATCGAGTTCGTCTTGCGGCAGACTCCATCCACGATGATGTCGTGGACAACAGCAAGGGTCTACACCACCTTGCGTTAGCTTGAAGATATAGCCTTGGGATATGAAATACCAATCCTGAAAAGCGGCCTTCGACCCTGATCGTGTGACCTTCCTCCACAGGGACGTAGCAGCAGATGGCCTTGTCGTGACTATCGACATACTGTCCATACTCTTCAAGCGCATTGACTCGACCTTCGACATGGATGTGCGCTTCGGCCGTGCGGTCGGTACCTTTCTCGATGACTTTCATGTTGGTGATGGGTTTGTCGAAGTTGAATGTGTGTGAAGCGCTCCACGCACGTGGAAGCGTTATCTGAAATGTACGTGAGCGTGCAGCGAGCGGAAAGAAGTTGCAGTAGTTATGACAAAGGAACGGCAGGCTTGGTAACAGACGGACGACGAATGAGTGTCGTGTTATCGGGAGCGTCAAGCTTGGGAGCCCAGGTGAGAGAAGTTGACGGTAAAGGAAGGAGCATGACAAACGAGACTTCGGTGAAGCAGAGAAAAGTACTCGCCATGAGCACGGCACGCTGGGCTCGTGCGATCAAACTAGAAATAACATTCATGCCATGAACGCTCCCTGACTAGATTGAGAAGAGCTCACTCTCGATGCTTACCCATGTTGCGGCGCCCACCCATGTTGCGGCAAGGTGAATACTGACCTCTGAACTTCAGTACACTCCCTGGCCAACGATACCTACCGACATGCCCAGCAGCGATTTGGACGTCAAGGCGACAATCTAGCGACTACCCATCGCATCGTGCATGCACAGGTCTTTGAGACGCAGGGCGCGTTTGACTGTGTTCGTCTCATTGAGATATAGCAGTACACGAAGTGTTAGCCAAGACTCTTACTCGCGACAACTACATCCCCGTTTTCTCGCACGCTCGAGCATGACGCTCAGACGTCTTGTCACATGTCAATCGACGTTTCTTTAGGAGATCAAGCCTGACGTCCAGGACCAGCAGTCTGCGCCTGTCTAAAAAAAAAGGAGAAGTAATAGTACCGCGTGACTTCGACAACATCAACCGCAGCATCACTACAAAATGCACAGATGCGAAGAAGGGTGAAGGGCACGAGAATGGCCCGGAGATGGATCGATAAGATTAGCCAGCGGAAGGACGGATGCGGCAAGGCTGCTTGCGCCGAGCAAGGGCACGGCCTTTTTTCACAGACAGCCGGCAATTGCAGCTTGTTTCTTTGCGACCTTATCCCACACCAGCATCAATCCGCTGAACGCCGCACAACATGTTGTCCAGGACCTCCCAACGAACTGCGCAGGTATGAATAGGCGTCACTGGAAGCAATTGAGGCTGCGATATTAGGGCAATGCTAACGCGACCGGTAGACGCTCCTGCGGGGCGCCCAGCGCGCAGCTGGCCCTTCGATGGCTGCTCGATGTACGTCGCTCATGCAATACCGCGAAACCACCGTCACGTGCAACTCGAACACACGATCAGTGTCTAACAACGCGCAGCCTTCGCTACCGTCGGTCAGGACATCTTCAAGCCCACCAAGTTCGGGGGCAAGTACACCGTCACCTTGATTCCCGGTGACGGTATCGGTGCTGAGGTTTCCGAGTCGGTCAAGGAGATCTTTAAGGCAGACAACGTACCCATTGAGTGGGAGCAGGTTGACGTTTCTGGTGTCGATTCCGGCAACGTCCATTCCGAGGAGCTCCTCCGCGAGTCCATTGCTTCGCTGAAGCGCAACAAGCTCGGTCTGAAGGGTATCCTGCACACCCCCGTCGAGCGCTCCGGCCACCGCTCCTTCAACGTTGCTCTTCGCCAGGAGCTCGACATCTACGCCTCGATCGTCCTTCTCAAGAACATTCCCGGCTACGCCACCCGTCACAAGGATATCGACTTCTGCATCATCCGTGAGAACACCGAGGGCGAGTACTCTGGTCTCGAGCACCAGTCGGTCAACGGCGTCGTCGAGTCGCTCAAGATCATCACCCGCGAGAAGTCTGAGCGCATTGCCAAGTTCGCGTTCGCCTTTGCGCTCGCCAACAACCGCAAGAAGGTCACCTGCATCCACAAGGCCAACATCATGAAGCTGGCTGATGGTCTTTTCCGCAACACCGTCAAGAGGGTCGGTGAGGACTACCCCACCATCCTGAACAACGACATGATTGTCGACAACGCATCCATGCAGTGCGTCTCGCGCCCTCAGCAGTTTGACGTCATGGTCATGCCCAACTTGTACGGAGGTATCCTCTCAAACATTGGTGCTGGTCTTGTTGGTGGCCCCGGTATCGTTCCCGGATGCAACATGGGTCGCAACGTCGCCCTTTTCGAGCCTGGATGCCGTCACGTTGGTCTTGACATCAAGGGCAAGGACCAGGCCAACCCTACTGCTCTGATTCTGTCCGCTGCCATGATGCTGCGCCACATTGGTCTTGACGACCACGCTAACCGCATCTCGCAGTCCGTATACAAGGTCATCGGTGATGGGTAGGTCAAATGCGTGCCAACCCTTTGATTTAAAGCTAACAATTACCAGCAAGGTCCGCACCCGCGACATGGGTGGTGAGTCGACCACCAACGAGTTCACCCGCGCTATCCTTGGCGAGATGGAGAAGGCGTAGGTCTAGGTAACACTGGCGCATCTCGTTTTGCACGATGATTGGATGCTCTACACTTGTACAACTAGTTCAGCGGATTGTGGATAGAGCTGTACTTCTAGTTGGTATATAGCATGCTGCATGATTGAATTGACATTCTTATACCCTCCTGGATATGCCGAAACCCAAACGCCTCGCTATGCATGGTAATGGTATCGTAAACACTTTTCTTCTAGAATTGGATCCTCCTCTTTCTGCCGGTGTATTTGGAAGATGCCTTCACAACCTTGCCTTGTGCCTTCTGCTGCTCCTTTTTCTTCAAGATCCAGCCCTTGCTACCCTTCTTGTCTTCGCCTCTCTTCATTGTTCCAGCTTTTCGTCGCGTCTCCATGACATCAACACCCTCCATTCCGCGCACTACACCCGTAATGTCGCCGTCCAGATTGCCTCCACCCACAGTGAGCACAAGGTACGTCTTCGCGCTCTTTGTTCCGGGGTCGTCCTCAAGCAAGCCAGCGCCGAAGCCAGCTTTGATTGCCGCCTGTGCCACCATCTTCTTCTGGTCATCGTTCTTGGGGTAAAACTGGAGGCACGCCCTTCCGCCTCGCTTCAGACTTGCGTACAGCTGGTTGAAGAACCTGCTTAGTCTCCCTGCTGGACTGTCCTCACTTGTCTCCGCCTGGCACAGCCACTGGATAGCACTGATGCTGATCGCAGCGTCGAATGTACCTGGGCGAAATGGCACGCCCTGTCCTGCATCTGCCAGCAGCAGATCCCCCTCGACCTCCTTCTCGAGCGCAACGCCCAGCATGGACGCGCTGATATCAAAGCCTATCCATACGTGTGGACCCGCGGGTGTGCCTTCTTCAACCGTTTGTGAGAGGATTTCGCCAGACAGGCACGAGCCGCAGCCAACGTCGAGGATCATGGAGGGTTGGGTCAGACCGATAAGATCAAGCGCACGGTGCGTCATATCGGCTTGAATGCGCTGGATTCGCGAGGAAGTGGTGTATTTGCGCGATTCCACATCATTGTAGTGCAGGTCGGGCGGTCTGCGGGTGTTAGTTCGGGTGTGTTGAAGGCTGCGGAAGGACGAACAGGATATCTTCGGGGCGCGACATGGTTGCCGTAGTATATTAACTGGTGAGGAAGTATGGCGACTTAGAGGCGTGGTGCTGTTCGTTCCGTGGTTTCGTATTGACTTCGAGATCGAGCATAACTTTTTGGTGGGCTAGGCCGAAACCCCACGTTGAACCCGCACCAATCACACCTCCAAAGGCCCCGCTTATTCCGAGCTTAATGCCACCTTTGACCTCATCGCTGCTCAGGTACCTGGAAAGCCGTCAAGCCTCCAAAACTCATACTTCTTAGCCAAAATGTGGATATTACCAGCACTTGGATACGTTGGGGTCATACTGGGCTTTGCCTTCCTGACGTTAGCAATAGGTAACTACTCAGCTCATTACATCACTCGTATTGTGCAATGGGCTTTACTAACTGGTGTAACAGCTTCCGGACTCTACTATCTTTCCGAACTTGTCGAAGAGCATACAGTCTTCGCGAAGAAGCTTCTCACCCGCCTTATCTACGGTGTAATCGCCATCCAAGCCCTCCTTATCCTCGTTGACGGTTTCCCTATTGGACTCAGCGCTCTTAGTATCGTCAGCCATGTTGTCTATGCGCAGAACCTGCGACGCTTCCCAATCGTCAAGCTCACCGATCCGCTCTTCTTGCTATCCTGCGGTACGTCGCCCATATCAGAGCTCATCCAGCGCCCCATTGTGGTAACGCAGAGTAGAGGGTAATGTACTGACGTTTTTGCAGGCCTGGTGATAGCTAACCACTACCTTTGGTTCCGCCACTTCAGCGCGCCTTCGCCTTCGTCAAATACGTACTCGAACTACCCTTACGACCGCCCTGACATCCCCACGTTCACCGAGATTGCATCCTACTTCGGCCTGTGCGTATGGCTTGTGCCATTCGCTCTCTTCGTATCGCTCTCAGCAGGCGAAAACGTTCTTCCATCGATGGGCTCTGAATATGCCACAGGAGATGGAAGTAGTTACATAACACCAGGTGCGACACCGAGTGGCTTTGGCAGTGCGACCGCGACTGCAGGGGGTGGTGCCGGCAAGAGGAGAGCGAGGAGCGGAACCAACCAGGGTATGGCCAAGCAGGTGTTTGGCGGAGTCAAGGGTTGGGTGGGCGAGACTGGAGAGGTCATGGGGTTCTGGAAGGGCGAAAGGACGCGGCCTACATTCTAGACTGGAGCAGAGTTATGATTGTATGAACTGTGTATGCTTTGTTGCCTTTACGAGGGAAACACTGTTTGCAACGCACCGTATGAGGCAAGAGCGAGGAAAGTGAAAGACAGATGCGTCGTTGCATGGCAACCCGACTAACAGACCCTTCGCTTTTGCTCTCACTTGACCTTTGCCCCCTCCTCAGCCTACGCCCACACGCTTGAATTGTCTGTACCTTGACCTTTGCTATGGATATCGACATAGCATCGTCTGAAGGGTCGGCTCTCCCTGCCAGAACCACAGCCGCTAAACCTTCTGAGGCACTTGTCTACGAAGACGCACGCGCTTTGCTGCAGAAGCATGCAAGACCCACACAAACAGACCATCGGATGCTGCAGCAGCAGACACAGTAAGTACTTCAGCCTGGAACAGTACCTCTCGACTCATCCTATCGGACAGGCATGCGCGTCATTTGCTCAAGCTCGAGATTGGTCGCGACCTTACCCTTATCACCGAGGGCGGGATGCGATTCCCAATCCATTCGATCATGCTCGCAGGTGGTCCCAAGTATCTAGAAGAACAAGTATTTCCAGGCCTTGTAAGCGCAGTATCATCCCATCGGCCATGACAACGTTGCTCAAGGCTAGGATAGACCACGCAGCACTACCCGCCGGCGTCGATCACACTGCCACGCGAGTGTCATCACATCCTGGTTGATCGACTCGTCACATTCCTTTACACCAAAGACTACGACAGAGTACCACCGAATAAGGGTAGAACAACAGTTGAGACCATTAAGAGCCCTTTTGTCATTCTCTCCGGGTCGAGTGTGCAAGAAGCCACTAGCGCAGACCATGAATTTCATCTGCGCATGTACGCTCTCGGCGAGCTGCTGCAGTACGAAGATTTGAAGACAGCTTCTCGAGGCAAGCTGCTGCACTTCCTCAACGAGTCCTTGCAACGGCCCACGCTGGCAACGCTGGCAATGGTTGCCGAATGTGTGAACGCATGCTTCACCCCACATGAATCATCAGCCCGATGGTGCGTCGACGAGGATGGTGCTATGAAGCAAACGATTGTAGCCGCTGTGCTGCATCACGAGTACACAAGCTGGACCACATCGCAGATCGAAAGCTTCAAGAAGTACTTCTCCGACCCGCAGTATGATCCGCAGTACAGCACATTCTGCGACATGATCAAGGACATCGAGAACGAGAACGCAAACATTCTAGCTGCGGCACGCAACATAGCACAGGTCATACAGTCCAAGAAACACGAACAATCATTGAAACAGGCGAAATGCAACGCGAGGGAACAGGTACGTATCGATGCATGCCGAAAAGCGGCAGCAGCACGTAATGCCCTCGTTTCTTATGCGATAGACGTACCTACTCTGCTTCCAACCTTCACGGACAACCTCGGAAATCAACATACGGACAAGGTAAAGAGTAGACGACACATGAAGACCGGGTTCCGGAGAGCTAGGGCCCAGTGCGAGTCAGACAATGCTACGCTTGCATCCAAAGCTTTTGGTGACGACGCTGAGTATCGTGTACAAACGCTGCATTCTATAGACTCTGAACGCGCGTTTATGTTCCTTGGTGGCCGAGAGGATGCTCATGGTGAGGACGAAATGCCTACGGGGGTCGATGACTAGGATGATGATAATGAGGGTCTTGATGCAGAGGTGGAGAACGGTATGATGAGAATGACGATCAATGACGAGGAAGATGATTTCCTGTCGACGTTGAGTGGAGCTTGATTTGCAATCGCCCAAAGCCTGTGCTCCAGATAGGGCCGTTAGTTTTGCGAGGCCAAGGATTGTAAGAGTTACCAGCAAAACCGATTTCGAGATGATTCTTTAGACATACGGATAGGACGTAGGTATGAATAGGCTACGTGCAAATTGTCCCTTCACCCCGGTGACTTCCTCAAAGATTCCTCCCAGAAAAGTAATTCCCTTGCGGCCCACTTGGCATCACATTAGAATGCGAGCTGGCTTCTGTCGCCTTCCTGACCGGCTTCTCCTTCCTGACAAAGCACTCACCCACAGGATGACCATCTTCACAGCAGCACACCCACTTGCCGATGCCCAAATCGTCAGGTGCTTTCCTCACACCCCTGCCACCACCACCAACGATCAGGTTGCCAGGCCGATAGTTCGGATCTGCCAGCATGCGCTTGATGACGCTGGAGTGAATGTGGGCGTTAGCGGGGATATCGCGCGTCTCACCCTTAGGCAGAGGCCATCTGATAGCTTTCCATGACCCGTCCTCGCAGAGATCCATGCGCCGGAAGGGTAGATACTCCATGATATTCCAAGACACGACGCCCATTGTTGCGGCGCCATTGTCGAACTGGAGCACATCGTGGATGCGGCCCTGAGTTGCAGCGTAGTGAAGCTTCTTGTGGAAGATTGTATCTGGATGGCTGCGATGGTGGTCCAGGGTGTTTTTCTCGTCGATGAAGTCGGTCGTCACGCTGTTCGTACTGGCATCTCCGTTCAGTTCACCGGTTGTGAGGTCTGGCGAAGCTGGATCAACTTCAATGGCAGGTATGGCCGCTTGGGGCTTCAAGCCATTCGAAGTTTTGTCTTCATGGCAGCAGTTCAAAGCTAAAAGCTTCTCTTCGTCGAATTCTAGGCCGGCCTTCTGAGCTTCGCGAACCATCCATACAAGGGGTACATGGCTCAACGCAGCTTCATGGCCCGAATCGAGGGGCCAGCCACCTCCAATATCCTGAATACTGTTAAATTGCCCCATCTCGAACTCATGAGAGTGGACTTACTGCGTGACAACCGGGAAACCACACCTCTTGAATATCTTGTTCTCCCTCATCTTCGTCCCATGAGCCTTGAGTGTGGATCGGATCGGTCGACTGCACCGACACGTTACTACACGAGTAGTTGGGGCTCAGGTTACGCACTCCCGAAGTCTCGTGTGGATTTCGATAGTTCTCTGGTGGGGCAAGAGTATCGCGACGGCCCCTAGGCTCTTCGTCATCTTTACCGTCACCGCCAAAGTTCCCCGGGTTGTGGTGCAGGCGACGATGACGTTTATAGAGCATAGCACGGTCAGGTTTCGCTTGAGAAATGAGGTCCTGGCGGAATTTTGCGCGTCGCTCGTCAATAGACACGGCGTGGCGTATCACGCGGGCTGAACTTCGTGCCGTGTAAGGAAACTTGCTGCGCTGCATCCATGCGTTCTCAAAGTGCGGAACGCTGTTTACAGTGTCAAAGAGACCAAGGAATCGGATCGCGCGCACTGGACGACTGAAGGTCTCTCTGAAAGCACACATGTATTCGAGAAGCTTCTTCTTCTCTTTCTTCTCCTCTTCGTTACTCTCCAGCCGGCATTGCCATTTCTGGAAGGTCCTGTAGACTTGATTAGCATCGAATTTGGATTGGAGTTTACACGACGTACTTCCAGGCGAATTGGCACATCTCCTCGTTTCCAGCCTGGTTCCGTCAGTATTGTACTCGAGTGACATGTGCAGATGACTCACCGAGAGTAGACCAACGTGGTCAAGCATTTCTGCCAGGAAACGGGCAGTGTAGGCGCCTCTAGAGAATCCAAAAAAGAAAATGTCATCACCGGGCGTGTAGTATCTCATCAAAAACTGCAACATTCATCAGTTCAGCCTGCATTAGGGCTTGACACGGCATCCGCTTTCGGACGACCTGTCAAATGTACTGTTGCATGCGATGTGTTTGTAGAAAACGTCCAAGATGGTATAGACTTACCCGGTAGCCTGCCATTACGTGGAGGTCAAAAGAAGTGCCAATAGCGCTGTCTTTCGCCTTTGCGTACCAGTGCTTAAACCGTTTCATGCGTCCGGCCCTTGACATGGAGGTGTTGGCCTGCGCGACGTATGTTCCAATGCCAGGTTGGTAGTAATGAAACTGGTCGTCGCCATTGCGATCAAGCATACGATAGATTTTAAGAATATTCGAGTCTGAATCCGTGCCGCTGAACTTGTTCCCTGTGCCATCGAAGCAAAGAACAAATTGCTTGCGAGCATGGCTTCGGCGTTGTATGGGACCTTGGAAAGGAGAGGCGGAGTCCATGTTGTCGTACCGCGAGCGAGAGACTGCACGCGATGCGGAATCTTGGGGAAGTTGTTGTTCTGTTTCTTGTTGCACTATTTTGCAAGAGCGGCAAGCGCGACAAGAAGAGAAGTAAGGAAACGATAACTCTCACACACGCAGCTATCGACCGGGATTTTCAGTGGCAAGGACGTCTCTTGCATACAGGAGCTACGACCGTGCTAGGCGATCCCACCTGGGAGTTCATACCATTCGGGATCGGTACAGCGTGCCGCTAAAGCACTGTCAGCCACCATGCATGTGCTGGTGATCAACTTGTGTTCTACAAGCTTGTTGCCCGCTCCACTTTGCGGGAGTTCATATCTGGGCAGAGCCATGTGCTACACGGCAGCTGAGAGGTCCTCTTGCGTCACATTGATTTGATTGCAGCCGGCCACACGTATTCAACAAGGCTGGCTTATGCCTATTGGTTTCCAGATGAAGGCACTGCGTAGCTTTCGAGAGTGGGGAACTGCTGCAAGCGGTGCTCATGATGGGACAAGAAGAGTAAGATGCGCGCTGTCATAACCTCCGGGCTAGCGATTGGCCTGAGCCGAGCACTCACAGCTGCAGGGTTGCTGATCGATCATGTTGGTCCTCGAGCAGATCGTCGAATAAATTCGGCGATGTTGGAAATCAACCTGATACTGATCGGGCTAGGGTGCTTTGTCGGCCCCACAATGGAGGAAGCGGGCCGTCCAGCTCAATCGATCAGCAGCAACCCGGGTATCTGTCCCATGATTATTTCTCCTTCGGATCGTGCCGACTGTGCCAACCTGGTCGCTTCTGTGTGTGCACAAGTATTGTGCGCAAGCTCCACCGGCTGAACGGGCAACCCGTCGTGCTCGTCTCCCAGGTGCGACTACGTGCCGCGGCGCTACTCAACGTGAGATTCGTGTGCCGATCATGGCATGCATACAAAATATATGCAGTTGTGTCATCAACCCCAACACTCTCTGACTCGATATGCCGATCACTGTTCTGAGGCCTGAACGCGGTCGGAATCTGCCAATCCCAGATGCTGGCGGAATGCCGTCCGCGAAGACTACTGACTACCGCGTTGGGCCGTCGCCCGCCGTGTACTGTACCATTTATCACCAACGATCTGCGTTTGTATATCCCACTGTATTGAGTGACCAATGGCAGCAGCGTGCAATCTCATTTGCTCCACACAGTAGCGTCTGCGACCTTGCAACGATTGGCGAGCCCGACATGATCAACAAAGTGGAGCTTCCATCTGTAACGAGCCAGAAAATGATATTTAGTGCATCGCATCGAGATCCAATATAGCTTCTGGTAGCGAGTGGTTGCATGTGAAGCTGCACTCCACTCAGCCAGCCACCAATGGGAATCGCCCCACTGCAGCTGTCACAAGCTTGGACACAGCGCAACTCAAGACTACCAAGATTGCCAACATGGGCACAATACCATGTACCTTGAATGGGTGGGTCCTGCAAGACGTTCGCCGACCAAAACACAGCATCATACTTGCTGGTGATCAGCATCGGGGTCAGAGCGTTGCTCACGCTGTGAAGAGATATTGCTGAACATACCGCATGTCTGTCCCTCAAAGCTGCCCTTGCCCCAAGAATTCCCCCCGCGTTTCATGTTCCTTACCTCTACACTATCGTTTCCACTGCCTTCTTTACCTGTTGCCTGCCCCTGCACGTAGTACGCGTGCCTGCCTTCACTATGCCCAGTCAACTGCGGTCGTTACTGGGTACGATTAGGAAGAAGCCTACGAAGGCCAGCGATGGTCGATCGGATGAGGCAGCAAGCGGTATGAAGAGCGTTGAGAAGACCGCAATCAAAGACGACATCAGGAACCTTGGGCTCAAGAATGCTAAATTTGCTGTCGAAGCCATCACAACCCTGGCTTCCGGTGAACCTTTAGACGACAAAGATCTCATGCTGGAACATGGCGTTGAGATGCTCCAGGGATTGCCGCTGAACAGCGGTTTGAGTGCAAAAGTCTCGGATGGCTTCATTGCCATGCTATGGCACGATCTTCCGCACCCGACGCCCACTATGGCTGGGCCTACCGCACGGTATCGTCAACATGATGGCAGCGGGAACAACCCTTGGAACCCAGAGATGGGCAAGGCTGGTTCGCCTTATGCGCGCAATGTACCACCTTCCAAACCGAAAGGCATGTAAGCTGTCTCTTTCTTAGACACAATGCTAACTTAGCGCACAGGGCCTAATTTACCCAATGTTGAGGACGTTTACGAAGCTTTACTGAAGCGTGACGGTCCCTTCCGACCACACCCCTCTGGCTTGAATCGACTCTTCTTCTCGTTCGCAACAGTAGTCATCCACGAGTGTTTCCAAACCTCAAGAGAGAACCCTTGGATAAACGAAACATCCAGCTATGTAGACCTCAGTACGTTGTACGGAAACACGGAGAAGCAGCAGACGCGAGTCCGGACATATGAGAACGGCCTGATTTGGCCGGACTCCATTGCTTCGGAGCGCATCATGATGATGCCACCGGGTGTTGTTGCGGTGCTCCTTATGTTCTCAAGGAACCACAACCACGTCGCCGAGTCACTGTTGTCTGTCAACGAAGATGGCAAATACAAGGCATGGGATCAGCTGAACGAAAAGGAAAAGAAATGGTGCATACTCCCCACTTAGCATGTGACCAACACCTCGCTAATACATGGTGACAGGCAAGACGAGGATATCTTCCAAATTACGCGCAACATCAACGTTGGCTTTTTCGCGTCAGTGGTTCTCAAAGACTATGTTGCCGCAATTTTGAACACCCCTCGAGCGAACTCAGAGTGGTCTCTCGACCTTGGGAAAGAGATCAAGCAGGGTGGTAGCCGCGTCGAACGTGGCACTGGGAGTGCTGTGTCCGTCGAATTTGCAGTTCTCTACCACTGGCATGCTGCACTCAGTGCCGCCGATGATCGATGGATGGAGGACATAGTGCGTTCCGTACATCCCAACCTTGGCAGCATCGACGATGTGACCGTTGAGATGTTCCATGAGGTCATGAAGGTCTATGGCCACAAGCTCTTCGCCCCTGGCGTGGAAGCGAAGCACTGGACTTTTGGAAATCTCCAAAGAGGTCCGGATGGACGCTTCAACGACAGTGAGCTGGCCGAGCTGATCAAAAGCTGCATTGAAGAGCCTGCACATGCTTTCGGCGCGCATGGCACGCCGGCCAGCCTCAAGGTCGTGGACATAATGGGCCAGCTGCAGGCGCGCGACATGTTCAACGTCTGCACGCTCAATGAGTTCCGCAGATACCTGAACTTGAAACCTTATGAGACTTTCGAGGACTGGACCTCCGACAAAGAGACCGCACGTGCTGCAGAGCTGCTCTACGGCCATATTGAGAACATGGAGCTGTACCCCGGCTTGATGGCCGAATGCACCAAGCCTGCTATGCCAGGCAGCGGCGTATGTCCAGGACAGACCACAGGACGAGGCATTCTGGATGATGCTGTTGCCCTCGTTCGTGGCGATCGCTTCCTCAGCTACGACTTCAACGCCAACACTTTGACAAACTGGGGTGCTGCCCTGTTGCAACAGTCAACACCTGGAGCATACGGTGGTGTACTCCCGAGGCTACTCTTCCAAGGCCTTCCTGGTGGATTTACCGGTACCTCGACGTATGCGCTGCTGCCTTTCTACACACCGGAGGCAGCAAAGGGTATCGTGAAGGGGAACAAGGTCCTCGAGAAGTACGATCTCAAGCGGCCCCCCAACGACTACGATATTGTCAGCGTTCAGACCCAAGAGGGCTGCAAGAAGGTCTTTGAAGATCGCGACAGCTTTGTAGTCATGTATCAGGCTGCAATTCGCAACTGTACCGCCGGACATGACTTTATGATCGGCTGGGACGAGGCCAAGAAGCATGACGAGCGTTCTAGCATACTCCACAAGATATTTTTCGAGGAGGGTTTCGAGAAGAACATCACCGATTTCTTCACAACAAACGTACGCAAGCAGATCTTGAAGAACTCAATCAAGGGACCGAAGGGTAGGCGCTCAATCGACGTTGTTCGGGACGTGACCAACATCGTGCCCATCCTGTGGCTTGCAGACCGCTTTGCTCTGCCTCTGAAAACGCAAGAACAGCCCAAGGGTATCCTATCCTTGTACGAAGCTTTCACCGCCTATCTTGTGCTCTTCATGTATCAGAGCTTCAACATCATGCCAGCCAACGAATGGAAGCTGAGAGATGGTGCAATGAAGGCGGCGGCGCCCTTGCGACAGATCTTCGAGACGCATCTCAAGACGCAGACGGGTAGATTCGAGGGCGTTGTTGATTGGATGGCCAAGGGGAGCGCTTTCGAGGTCGGCCCTCATGCTGACCGCATCTACAAAGCACTGGCTGATACAAAGCTGCCAATTGGAGATCAAGTCGGCGACTGCATCGGTATGGGTGCGCCTGTTGCTGGCAACATCACGCAACAAGCGTCGCTGCTGATTGACCTGTACCTCAAGCCTGGCTATGAGAAGTACAAGGAGCGCATCGTCCAGCTGGCCCACATGGATCCCGCGGCGTCAGATCGCGAGCTGCAGGGCTTCGTTTACGAGGGCATGCGCCACGTGGGCGTTGTCCCGGGTTTGCCTCGCGTTGCGACACGAGATGTCACCGTCATGGACGGGTCTCGTGGGCCCGTGAACATCAAGAAGGGCCACACAGTGCTGGTCGCCACGTCCAAGGCTGCCATGGATCCTCTTGCATTCCCGGATCCTGAGATTCTGAACCCCCACCGCCCATTCAAAGATTACACTTTGCTTGGCCATGGCCTGCACTTCTGCTTCGGAGCCCGGTTGGTGGGGCCGTCCATCGCTGCCACTTTGCGCGAAGTCTTCAAGCTGAAGAACGTGCGTCGCGCGCCGGGAAAGCAAGGCCGCTTTACCATCACGGAGCACAAACTTGCTGGTATTACCATGAGGCATTACCTTGACTCCGCTTCCAATGAAAGTCCAATCCCTACCAGTCTCACCCTGCACTACGACGATGAGACCGTGGTGAACGGAGTCAACGGCGTGAATGGGCACTCAAACGGGCGCACCACGAATGGATATTCTAACGGCTATGTCAATGGCGATGCAGTGAATGGGCTTACTACGAATGCAAGCACGCGGTAGTAGGTTATCGTGTTGGACTCGGAATGGACGGGGTAAAGTCTGTGTCGAGAGATGCAGGCTGTATCAACCAGAGTTGATATGATGGCTGAGTGGTCCTTCCGTTAAGATTGTTGCATGGATTTTCATATACCCTAATGATGAGACTGAATTTATGCGTTACACACAAGACATGATGCCAGTGAACAATGATGATGTTGAGCGCATGCCCCGCATGACAAGCGTGTCTGCTCGCTTCACGAGGTTAGTCAGCTCTCGATCCTGCACCTCAAGCACCAGCCGTCAGCCACCTCTCAACTCCTGTTCGACTCGACCTTAAGCCTTGACATGCATGTGCGGGAACTGTGTGTGAGATTGTGTGCCTGACTGCGTTGGTAGTCCCAACTTAGCCATCGGCGTCGAATTACAAAGGCCCGTCCAGGTGCAGTTGAAAGAGGCTAGGCACCCGCCTTCTTGGATACAGCCACTCCACACGGGACCAAGATTAGTAATCCGAGATCCATCCAGCCTGTATGTTGCACATGCAACACCATGCCGAATGTTGGAAGGCCCTCGAAAGGATGTAAGCATTGCAGGAATAGGAAGGTCAAGGTGTGCTGGTTGAACCCCAGGGCCCAGGTCGGTTCGCTGACGTGGAAACAGTGCGACCAGAAACGACCTTCGTGCTCACAATGCATCCGCTCTGGTCAAGACTGCCATGGCTACCGCGATGCCTTGTCGATGATGTTCAAGGACGAGACTGCAGTCGTCGCGAAGAAGGCAAAGAAGAAGTACCAAGCCCTTGCGATGCAAAACCCCCAATCCGGTACAGAATCCAGCGCGAGACGGTGTCCAGAGACCGATGGCTCAAAAGTATCCTTCGAATTCCACGTGGACGGAGAGTCTCAGAACCTGGAAATTGTCAGTTCGCAAACGTCGAGTTACCCGACACCGGACAGCATGGTTAGAGAGATCACGCCATCGATCGAGGACCAAGCTCTAGGGTTCTTCATTGCGAGCCATGTCTCGCAACCAGCGCTTGTACCAAGAGGGCAGTACGAGTGGGTTCTCGAAGCCATGTGCAGCCCCGATTGTGAAGATGTTCTTCGAAACAGTGTCAACGCTGCCAGTCTAGCGGCGCTCGCCAACTCCACCAAGAACTCGGTGATTGCAGCGAGGGCATCTGCTGCTTACGGCTCGGCTCTGCAGATGACAAACAGCGCGCTGCGCGTCAAAGAGACTGCGGTGAAGGATAGCACGCTCATCTCCGTCATCATGCTGGGCCTGTACGAGAACTTCGTATTCCACGACAAGCGATCTGTACAGGCGTGGGCCAAGCATGTGCAAGGTGCGAGCGCGCTGATCAATCTTCGGGGCAAGGAGCAGTTCCAGAGCAGCACTGCGAGGCGCATCTTCCACCAGTTCTACGGCATTGCGCAACTCGTGAGCCTCGAGTCTGGCACCCCGGTTCCTGCCGGGCTGCGCGAGTTGTACGACTACTGCAACCCGACGTCGGACTACACCGTCCAAGGACGGCAGTGGACGACAAGACTCACAAACTTCCTGCATGATGCTATCGATTTGAATGGGGACAAAGGGGGCGACCCAATCACGCTGGTCACTAAAGCCATCAACCTCGACCGCGAGCTCGATAGCATCAAAGCGCTCATGCCCCGGATTTGGCAGTATGACACTGTTCGGCTTCGCCAGCCCTCTGAGCATGTGTATGGGTCGTTCTATCACGTCTATGTTGATGCCTGGATTGCGCAAATGTGGAACAACCTTCGGCTGTGCCGAATGCACCTGTACAAGATCATTCGTGAGCAGTTGTGGAAAGGACGGAAACGCGTTCCTCCATTGTTCTCGCGGGAAGAGGTGGAGCCACAGATCGCGGCTGCTCAGAAGGTCATGCAGATCACCACGGCATCCATGTATGCATCTGTGCCGCAACTGACGGGCATGGTCGCCTTCTCTAAGTATCCAACATTTGTCTCGGGTAGCGTGTCTGCAGGACCGATTTCTGAGGCAGTTCGGCTGGATGACACTCGACAGCAGCTACATCCGCCTGGCACTTTTCTCGACCCAGCCAAGTCAACGGGCATGCACCATCTCATATGGCCTCTGTATGCTGCTGGATCGTCGGACCTTTCCAGCAATGAGATGCGACAATACGCCATCGACACGCTCTATTTCATTGCCTTGCGGATTGGCACACGCCAGGCCGTTGTGCTGGCGGACGGCTTGAAGGAGTTGCAACGGTCCAGGTCACAGCAGTCTCAAACCCCGGTTGCAGCCTTGCATGCCGTGTTCGACATTTGAAACCCCTCCACGACAAAGAGAAAGTGTCTGAAGCGCCCATGATCAGCCTGCATACTTCAGGCTGTGAGTCGCCGGAGGTGCATCCGAAGCTAACTCCCACTCCCGGCACTACCTCACGGATTTAAAGACATCAACGTCACTGTTGTCCGGAAATTGTCATACGGTCCAGGAAATGCTGTCGGAGCAGCTCCAGCTAGAGCTGGCGATGCGTTAAAGCGCCAGTCCTGCTGCCATGGCCATGAAGCATGTCGACACCGATTACAGCGCCACTCAGGAGAACCTCAGGACAGACCGCTTCGCTTTCACAGCTGTAAATGTCTGCCGTCATGTCGTCCAACATACCGAAAGAGATGCTTGCAGCGCAGGTCACGGAATTCAACAAACCGTACAAGGTCCACAAGGTCCCCGTGCCCTCAGAGCTGGGCCCACATGACATGCTGATCAAAGTCGCCGTTGCGTCGCTATGCCACACAGACTTCATGGTATCTGAGGGTATCATGGGGACCGAGTTGCCCTGCACGGGCTCACACGAGGGATCCGGGACCATAGTCGCCGTGGGGGCAGAGGTGTCAGGGTTCCAGGCAGGCGACCGGGTCATGGCAGGAATCCTGTTCCACCCCTGCGGGACGTGTCCGGACTGTCTGGGGCCGGAGGACTACAGCCAATACTGCGCCCGGAGTGGAGGGTACGTGGGCGTGACTACGCACGGCCACTTTGCAGAGTATGCGCGCATCGACTCGCGGACGGCTGCGGTGCTGCCTGACACGGTGTCTTTTGAGACGGCGGCGCCGTTGGCGTGCGCGGGCATTACCATCTACCGCGGAGTCATGCTGTCGGGCGTCAAGAAGGGTGAGTGGCTTGCCATGACCGGCAGTGGCGGCGGGCTGGGGCATCTGGGCGTGCAGTTTGCAAAGGCGCTGGGACTGAACGTCGTCGGCATCGACGCGCGAGACGAGGGTCTCGAGTTGACACGGCAAGGCGGCGCAGACGTGGTCATCGACGCGCGGGACGGTCATGATGAAGTGGTCAAGCAGGTCCACGCCGTCACCAACGGCGAAGGCGCGACGTGCACGCTGAACGTCAGCGATGCAAAAGACGCGATGAAGACAGCGTGCGCGGTTACCAAAATGCACGGCACGGTGATTCAGATTGCACAGGTGCGGTCTCCCCCCTTTTCTTCTCCGCGAGACGGAGCACTGCATTCTCCCCCTCTTCTCCACGCGACCGAGTCACTGACGACTGCATTCTCCCCCTCTTCTCCACGCGACCGAGTCACTGACGCAAGCAGCCGGACAATGTCGTGGTGCCCTTCCAAGAGCTCATTTTCCGCGACATCCGCGTGCGCGGGTCGCTCATCTCGTCGCCGGCGGAAGCGCGGCAGATGCTGCAGCTTGTGGCCGAGCACGGCATCTCGGTGAATGCGAATGCGTTCCAGGGACTGGAGGAGATTGGGAAGCTGGTGCATCTCGCCGAGAGCGGGAAGATGAAGGGCAAGGGGGTTGTGGTTGTGGATGCGGAGCAGGTTAGGCGGGAGAAGGAGAATGTGGGGGGCGCGGCGTTGGCGTGATGTACAGTGCAGATGTACAGTGCAGTGATGTTGTGCGGTAATATACAGCGCAGTACGTAATGCAGGAATACAATGCAGTCTTCATATACAACGCAGGAACGTAATGCAGGAATACAATGCAGGAACGTAATGCAGGAATACAATGCAGTAATGTAATGCGGTAATGTAATGCAGTAACATAATGCAGTAATGCAATGCAGTAATGCAATGCAGTAATATACAATGCAGTTGCTCTGACGACTGGCAACTTCTATAACTCTATATGCTCCGGCCATGCAAATGCAGCAGTGTTGTTGTTGTTGTTGTTGTACAGATGCCCCCTATTCATACACTACCTCTTCAAGCGACTGCCATCCAGGTCCTCCAGCCTTGCAGTCACCATGTCCGGATTCTCCCTCAACAATCCGTCGACGCGCTCCTCAAAGGCCCTCACCATGGCATCTGCGACCTTGGGGGCGGCGCCGGCACTCAGCGCGGCATACAGCGGGTTCTGGAAGCGGAACTCCAGCACCAGCTCGATGCGCGTGTGGCCGTTGCCGACGTCCTCGACGGTCCACGTGTTCCTCAGGTGGGTCAGCAGCCCCTCGCTGCCCTCTGTCTGCACGGGCTGGCCCGGGGCGGCGTCGAGGTGGTGGGCGATCTGGTCGGGCGGCAGGGCGGTGGTGGTGTGGCCGCCAACACTCTCGACGACGCGGCCGGGGACGCAGTAGACGCGCGAGGTGAAGCTCTCGGTCAGGGAGCCGAAGCCCGAGGTCAGGACGCCGATGCTGGGCCAGCGGCGGGCGGTGCGGGCGTCCGGGGCAGACCAGTGGGTGATGGTGCTGCGGGAGCAGTAGGGCAGGAACGAGGCGTACGAGGGCACGTCGGCGATGATGGAGTAGATGGGCGCGCTCGGGTAGGGCAGGGTGCGCGAGGCGCGCAGGGTCTGGATGGCGGGGGGCGGGCTGCTGGCGGCGAAGATGTTGGGGAGGAAGTGGCGCGTGAGGGTCGGGCGGGGGTGGAGCAGCGCGGGGCGGCCGAGGGGCTTGAGCGTGAGCGTCGCCATTGCGGAGGGGAGCGGGTTTGGGTGTGTGTCACCGGCGCATGGCGGTGTTGGGTGCGCGCTGGGGGGAGAGGGAGAGGGAGAGGGAGAGGGCAGCCAAGTCGTCATGGACCGGCGGCGCAGGACCCTTGTCGCCGCCTGTCTACCTGTCAGGGCCCGCCTGGCGCCTGGCGGGATGCTAGCGGGCCATGAATAATTCTTATCGATTTATTCTCACCCTCGACCCCGCGGACGCCCGCACCGCAGCAACGAGCACCGCAGCAACGAGCACCTCACCCGCGCACCGCACCCGCACCATGGCCTCGCGTCGCGACGAGCCGCCCGCCGGCCCCTTTGCCACCGACAACCGCGTCTCCACCAAGCAGCACCCCAAGCAGCAGCTGTCCAGGGCCATGGAGCACATGCGCTTCGCCGTCACCGTCGACCCCGTCGCCCAGAAGCCCGCCGACAAGCCCACGTCCACGTCCACGTCCACGTCCACTGCCACCGCCCCGGCCACCGCCCCGGCCACCACGCCGCCCCCCGCGCCCGCCGACGCCGCCGAGAACGACGCGTACGGCGTGCCCGCCGCCATCCAGCCCGTCCGCAACCCGGCCTCGCGCTCCCACGACCCCGCCAACAACCAGAAGCGCGCCGACCCCTTCTCCTTCGGCTCGCGCATCCTCGAGGAGGGCGACAACATCTTCGAGTTCAACGCCTGGGACAACGTCGTCGTCGACGACACGTACAAGGCCTTCAGCGAGGACCAGTTCTCCAAGCAGCGCGCCGACCCCGTCTCCGACTTTGACCGCAAGCGCTTCAACGACTACCCGGAGAAGTGGTGGAACACCTTCTACAAGAACAACAAGACCAACTTCTTCAAGAACCGCAAGTGGCTCGCCCACGAGTTCCCCGTCCTGAGCGACCTCGCCCGCCCCGACGCCCCCGCCGCCACCGTCCTCGAGGTCGGCGCCGGCGCCGGCAACTCGGCCTTCCCCATCCTGCAGAGCAGCCAGAACCCGCGCCTCAAGATCCACGCCTGCGACTTCAGCAAGACCGCCGTCGACCTCATCCGCAACCACGACCTCTACGCCACCCCCCACATCCAGGCCGACGTCTGGGACGTCGCCGCCTCGCCCACCAGCGACAACGCCGGCCTGCCCCCCGGTCTGACCGAGGGCAGCGTCGACGTCGTGCTGATGATCTTCATCTTCTCCGCCCTGAACCCGCGCCAGTGGGACCAGGCCGTGCGCAACGTGTGGCGCGTCCTGAAGCCCGGCGGCCAGGTGCTTTTCCGCGACTACGGCCGCGGCGACCTGGCCCAGGTGCGCTTCAAAAAGGGCCGCTGGATGGAGGAGAATTTCTACGTCCGCGGCGATGGCACGCGCGTGTATTTCTTCGAGCAAGACGAACTGCGGCACATCTGGGGCGGCGATGCGGCGGTGGGGAATACATCCAACGGGCCAGACGAGGGTGGCGCTGACGCTGACGCTGACGCTAACGCTGACGCTGACGCCGAGGGCGAAGAGGACGCCCTGGTGCACAAGACGAGCGCGCTGGCTGTAGACGGCGCGCAGCAGGAGCCACGGCCCGCCTTCGACGTGGCGCATTTCGGCGTCGACAGACGCATGCTGGTCAACCGCCAGCGCCGGCTGAAAATGTACCGCTGCTGGATGCAGGCCGTCTTCAAGAAACCCGGGTCCGGCGAGGGCCTGCAGAGCGAGGTCCCGACGAGCACCCTGCGGCAGGACAAGCAGGGCGAGGCAGAGGGTGAGGCCGAGGCTGAGGGTGCATAGACGTGACGCGACATGACATGATGTGACGTGACCAGGCAAGACAAGACAAGACAAGACAGGACACGAGTTTAGACTAGACGTTTGTATATACCCTACAATTCACTTCACTTGGACTCTCGACATGCTCGGGGACAGGCTCTCACATCCACCAGATTCAGGATCAATTTCAGATTTAGATTAGATTCATGCCATAGTCCGCTGTGCAGTCCGCTATGCTACAATCCAGGGTATCACATCTCCCCCTCACGGCAAAAGACACTCCCTCACGGCAAGATCTTCACGTCATCCTCATGCCTCTCCCGGTACGGCGCCAGCGCAATCGGCACATCGCCCGAATACCCCACCTCGCCCTGCGCCTTCTCCAGCTTCCTCGTCACCTTGCCCACCAGCCGCGCAATCCACCGGTCGTTCGCCATGGCCGACACGGTGCTGACGCCCGCCTTGCGCATGCCCGCCGCCGTCTTCTGCCCCGCGTCCTTGAACCCCGTGTCGACCTTGCGCAGGAACGCCTTGAAGCTCTTGTCCTCGCTGACCGTCGCGTCCGACGCCACGCTGTTGACGCTCGACACCGACTCCGAGTCGGACACGCTGCTGCTGATGCGCTTCAGCTCGCGCAGCACTTTCGCCTCCTCGTAGTCCTTGTCGCTCTCAATCACTTTGGTCGCCTTGACAATCGCCGCCGTGAAGTTGAGCATCTCCTGGCTGACCACCATGGGCAGGTGCGCATGCGCCGAAATGTGCATGTTGGCTTCGTCTTTGGTGAGCTGCTTGAGCGACTTCTGCACCTGCATCGCCTTGGACACGTTTTGCGTCTCGGCCATCTCCGTCTCGAGCGACATCTTGTCGAGATCCGTGGGCCGTGCTGGGAAAATGTGCTCGTGGTGCGGGAACAGAAAAATGGGCACGTTGAGGACCGCATCCAGACCCCCCAGTTCGACGACGCGCTTGAGCTCTACCGCGTCGGGCAGCGAGCGGTACGCCATGACGTCCGACATGTCGAAGTTGCATTTGATGTCGTAGTTTGTGTTGAGCGGAAATGATGCGCTGCTTATAATCTTTGTCAGCTCGACGCAGAAGTTGGCTTCGGCGAAGAAGGCGGAGATGCGCGCTTCGAGTCTGCGAATCTCGCCGTCCTGCGACGAGTAATGCTTGAACAGATACTTCTGCATCAGTGCTACAAACCACTTGCCAGATCCAGCGGCTGTCACCGACTTGAACTTGACCGTGTGGAAGTAGCAGATGGGGAACAGCATGAGCCGGTACAGAAACGGGAAGCGATGCAGCCATCTCTTGACGTTTGGATACGATGTCTTCCGGAGCGTCGACACCCTGATAGACCTCGAAGGCGGGTGAGGGATCGACGGTCCGCTATGGATCTGCGCGCAGATGGCTGCTCGAAGATCATCAATCTTGTCGGGATCAAGGTTGTTTTCGTCCTTCAAAGACTTCTCAATCAGCTGTTTCTTCGCTATCTGGATCGAGCTTGTATCGTTGATGTGCTTGATGTACTGTCGGTACTTCTGATCTGCCTTCTTGTCGTCTGGGGACAGCTGCTTCACGGACGAGAAGGCAGACTTGGTGTCTTCTGAATCCGTGGGTGCCGCGTCTGCTGTCATGAGTCTCACCATCTCTGCGGGCCGGGCTTTGGCTGCAGCCTTGAGAATGGCAGTGTCTGCGACAATCATTGAATCGTCGCTGTCTTCATCGGCCGGATCAGGCTTGCCGTAAGGAACATCGCCAAACGTGACCTCCCACTCGCCCCCCTTGATGTTGGCGTACACATCATCGACGCGAATCTCTCGGAAGAGAGGAACAGTCACTTTGTCAACCTGAATCCCAAGCTCGACTTCATCGGAGAGCTTGATACCAGCCTCAATACCGTGGGCCACCAGCGTCATAGTAGAGAGTGACAGGGTAGCACCTCGGATGACGAACAGACCCTTGACCTCTGTATCAATCTCCAGAGCTGGGAGGTCGAAGAATGCAATCTGATCATTGATGAAGTGGAGATCTCGGAGGAACGTTTTCCGCGACAGGCGTCTTGCAAGACTGGCGGGAGCGTCGAACTGGAACAGGCAAGCCACAATCAATGTCGGCCAACACGCGGCCCAGAAGACCCAGAAGAGGAGCCAGGATGTCGAGCAAACGGCGTAAACGAAGTTGACGGTGGCGAAGATAGTCCAGAGCGGAACAAAAGGCAAGATGCGATTGCCCCTCGCTTCGCTCAAAAGGAGCGCATAGATCAACTGAGGCGCGCCTGATAGGATCCACCGGAAAGGCCATTTGAAAATGAGTGCAGCGACTGCAGTGGTTGCTAGAAAGAAGAGGTGAAGGTTCCTCGAGACACCAGTTTCTCGCTTGGCTGCAGGTTGTGTAGAGACGGGTCGCCGTTTTGGTACATCTCTCGAGTTGGAGGACGACATGATGATAGCGCCAGTGTGCAGGCTGCAGTGAACGGTGGGGATGACAGGAATGCGCCAGGGAATTCACACGTCCATTATGTATGGTCGTGGTTTGTGTACACGCAGGTACAAGGATGGGAAATGTCAGAATGCCATTATTTGGTCATTCACTGACGTCATTCAGTCGGTCCCTACCCCGGCTTGATTCTACAGAGACACATGCGAGCCACATGTTGCATTCATTCCAGACATGTAATAGGAAGGAGGTTTGTTTCCTGACAGCAAAGTTGAAATACCTGTTCCACTGGCAAATGGTGTCGATCCTGTGTGCTGGTCGGTTCTGGGTAACCCCCGGTCAAGCTGACGTATCCGCGATCTCTTGATTCGTCAATGCTGCACGTGGAGAACCAGTGCCCCTTGACTTTGATGCTTGGCATCAACAGCATCTCGACCTACAAGTCGTAGCACGGCTGCGAGCATATGTGTATTTGCACCAAAGCAAGCTCAGACGTCACAAACATTATCATCATCCACGATGGAAGTTTATAGAGAATACAAGATCAATTACCCATCGAAACGATAATACGCTCGCCCACGAACACCTCTATGAACGCCGCCTTTATGGTCTTCGAGCCAGCAATGGAACGAATGAAAACAAGTGTAACCGCCTCTGTGATCCCATCGGATCTCACATCTGCGCTGCTAGTGTGAAGGCCAGATGACGTGTGAATGCCTACTCTAGGATATCAGCCAGATTTCGCTTCAAAATAGAGTCCAAAAGAAACCCAGGTCTAAAGATGAATCGGACGCTGCATTCGGGATAAGATCGCCCAAGCGCCTCATGTGAGTTGGACTCATCAGAGGAGGCACCGTGCATCCGTTCTGCCCATAGATGTGCAACCAGGTTCAGTCTGGCTGGCACCATGGAAATGAATTTGCTCGTGACAACTTCGCACTGATGAAGGTGCAGAGTCTGAGTTGCGCCTGTTCGCAAACGCGGAAAATACAATTTACTGACTAGCTCCGTTCTGCCTCTCATGCTGTTCGACTACCTCTCGTGCGTAGAACTCCACCAGCATAGTCCCGTAAGCTTCCATCTCTTCAAGAGGCACAGCCAGGCGGAAGTCGTTGAGCAGTAGGAACTGCAATTCCAAATGGTTGAGCTCCACCAGCGGGAGGCCACCAACCTAGCACATGTGAGCTACGTATCAAACATAATTGGGTGCATTCAATATACCTTTGCATATCTAGAATTGGTATAGAAAACGTCGGAGAAGAATTTGCTTGCGCAGGTGACGCCAGCAATGACCAGTCGGTGGATGTTGAAGCTGTCCACGACAAAGAAGTGTGAGAGATTGTAGCCGTTAGGGTCTAGATCTTGCTGAGGCGGTGACGGCGGCTGGGATGTTTGGGTCAGTCGCTCTTGTGGCCTGCCCAAGGATCCAGATGGCGGGGGTGTTGCAGCCTGCGCCTGTGAGGTGTCTGAGGGAGTCTGACCCGCAGCAGTGTTTGCTGAGGCTGTAGTTGCAGCTGCCTCAGAACGTTCCAACGACTGTTGATTGGCCTGACGAAGACTAAGCATAGGCCCGGCGTTCACCCTCTCAGTCATCCTGTCAAAGTACACCAGCAGACTTAGAAATACCTCGTAGGTCGTAGGGCAGTATTTGTGTATACGGCTTAGGTAGCTCAAGATTGATATGCTTGGTACGTTTTTGCCGTGAAAAGCCAGTACACTGGTAGTCTGTTGGCTCAGTCCAGACGTCCCGTCCACAGGCGGTATCTGACGGTGCAAGTGGTCGTGTTGCCGATCGTTGGTTGTGGTGATTTTGGTCAGCAGCCCGGCAACCATCTCGATGATATCTGAAACAGGCATATCGCTGATCTCGTACTGTGGCCCGACATCTGCAGGGTCTCGCCGTTGACGCCGCGACAGCGAGCGCGTCTGGGAGAACGGACTGGACTCGTCGACCGCGAAACTCTGGATATGAGCCAAGCTAGTAACCTTGATCTTGCGCGGCGAAGCTGCATTTGGTTCGGTGGGCGAGCGCTGCGGTGCTGCTGGTGAGGCTTGGGCAGGCGTTGACCCAGACGAAGGTACGGTTCGAGTCTGCAGTGCAGACGGGGTGTGTTGCTGCGATTGCGGTCGGAACCGGGGGCTAGCAGGAGGCGCCAGCTGCTGGGTGGCAGCGTGCGGGCTGGCTGCTGCGGTATCGTGCTGCGATCGCTGAGCTGGTGTTGAGATGGATGGCGGGGCTCCCGCATCGGCCATTGGAACGTCGGTCACGGCTCGAGGCGGCACGTTTGCTGCGGACGATGGCCGTGCAGAGTGTGTGGAAGGTGAGTCTTGTGCCTGCTGATGTCCACCGCTGCCACCAAATATAGGGTTGTGAAAGTGGTTCCCACCGAAGTCGCTCACTACTATCGATCCCATGCCGCGGGTCGCAAGCCGACTGATGCTGGGAGTATTACTGAGTGTGGGGGCGGCGGGGAAGGCGCGATGCCAGCACCGTCTTGCTTCGAGAAGGAGCGTGTGTTGAGCGTGCGCTAGGTGAGGGGAGGCAGCGCGGCGTCGAGTTCGATCGGCGCAAACAAGCTCTTATCGTCGCAGAGCCAGCCGGCGCAGACAGTGGAGCGCAAGAGTTCAAGGGCAATCGAGGATGGACATGCCCAGTGCTTTCTTGCCGTGGACAAACCAAATTGGACGGCAACGCGTCTGTGGTGGGGTGAAGGGGATCGTGGGCTATAGCGTCAGTCGGCGGTGTTGAGGTCTCAGGCGCGGGCACGGGCACTAGGCAATGCAGTAATTCGGGCTGGCTGCTCGTTCCGTCATACGGCTGCAGTTGCTGGCGCCCAAGAGCAAGACCCTGGACCTTACGAGAGCCGCGAGCGGGCCAAGCAAATCGACCATTGAGGAACCGTTATTACTACATGTTGGCCCACACTATCTGCATCCAATGCCATGAGCATCAACCTCTCGATTGCCCGGTGTCCCACGTGAATGTTTAGTTGGTCGAGAGCTGCGCAAAAAGCTAAGCTGTCATTGGGCCGACATTCTTTCTGCACCAGGGCCGTGTTCGCAACATCAAGATGCAGTACACAGTACGTGCCAAAGGGAGCCAAGTATGCTTGAACATCCTACTTGCACAGTTGATTGCAAACTCCCCACCAATTCTCCTCGGCTTGTCAATAGTCACGAGGCCGGAACAATGCTTCATTTCATCGTGATGGTCATTCATGCCTCGCTCAGAGCTGCAGGTCTATGTCTCTTGTCTTGGACGCTTCTTCGCTCTCTACATCCGGCGATTTACTGCCTGCCCGGGCCGTCGTAGTTCTGGTCTGGAAGATACAGGTGTCGCTGTGCGCCGGCGCCTGTGAGCACGACCATGCGGATAACACCACCAGAGCTCCCGTCCCACTTGATGGCCTCAGAGAGCGCGCCCTTGACGAACTTGATACCCTCCTCTTCTGTCATTTGCTCCCTCCAGTTTGCATCACAGTAGCCGTAAATGTAGGTGGATCCTGATCCCCCGATCGCGTACGATTGCTTGTGCAGAGACCCTCCCAGTGGGATCGAGTACACCTGACCGCCGTGCTTCTGGTCCCATCCAGCAATGATCAAGCCGGCCCTAAGAAGTATCAGCCATGTTTCAATGACAATTGCAGCAGCACTCACGAGAGGGAGTCTTTGTTCGAATAGCAGAGCTCCTGGAAGATGGCCGCCGCAGTCTGTGTCGTCGGAGGTTCATCGTTGGTGATGCCGTACATGCCAAGATGGTAGTGTACGATGTCAGCGACAGCCTGTGTATCCGCCGCTGAGCCTGATCTGCAACACCAGATGGTGTCATGGACTTGTGTGAGCTTGTCGGTGACTCGGTTCGCAATGTAAGCGCCGGTTGTCGTTCGGCTGTCCGCTGCTAATATCACGCCGTCCTTGAAGTTGATCGCCATGCTGTTTGTTCGGTCAGTCGAGGTGCGAGAGCGGGGGCGTTGTCAACGGACATAGAGGTACCCAGGCTATTGTGGTTCGTCAGCAATGCTTGCAGGAGCTCCGAGGACTGATCCTTACTTGACTTCACCCTTCTTCAAGTGGTTCATATCGACATGAATGCCATCTAAGCAGAACGTGTGAGAAGCAAGCATGCGAGATGGGGCAAAGCCACATACCCTCTCCTAGCATCCCGGTGGACATCATCGTTGCGGCTGGAGCTGGTTGCGGATCTGGATTGAGAGCTGCGTTAAAACGGTTTCTTGCGATAGTGGTGTGGGCGATGGGCAAGCTGTAAGGTTATCGGCGTGGAAGTGATGATAGAACACGCGCAACAGCTACAGCCTGGGGCTTGGCGTTTGGTCGCGCTTGCGAAGTGGGGCCCTCTGGCCTGCCGTACCGCGTAAACGACATGACCCCTTACGATCCTGCGTGTGTTTGCGCGGGAAGTACACATCAGTGGACGAGGCTAGTTTGCTACCGGACACTATATCATCCCATGGAGGAACAGGAATAGAGCAATCTTCACGCCGGCTGTTCGCCCCAAGGCTGCGACTACTTCCATCTGTCTCACGGACCACGATATACCCCACCAGCAAATTCCCCAGATTGTGTCTTCATCATGGGCTCCGCACTGGACACATTCATGTCGTACTTGCGGATACCACTGCTTGCCTCTTCCGGAATTGCAGCGCTTTGTAGTGGTCTCCTATACTTCAAACAGAAGTATGTCTCACTGCATGACAACACCAGATCCTGCTAATCTAGCCAGCGAGCTTATCTACCCGAGAGCATTTCCACCTGATGCGCGAACGAATGTTCCACGTCCTTCTCAGTTCGGCCTGACTGACTTTGAAGAGTTGTTCATCCCTACACCTGATGGCGAGTCCCTCAGCGCTTTCTACATTCGGCCAAACAGGCAGCATGCCCGCAACGTGACAATTCTCATGTTCCACGGCAACGCCGGCAATATAGGCTACCGACTCCCAATCGCTAAGATACTGACCAACGAACTTCGATGTAACGTACTTATGCTTCAATACCGTGGCTATGGCTTGTCGTCAGGCAATCCGAACGAAAAAGGTCTTATGATCGATGCTCAGACCGGCCTGGACTACATTCGCAACAGAACCGAACTTCGAGGTACGCGTATAGTCATCTATGGACAGAGCATTGGAGGTGCTGTAGCCATTGGACTTGCCTCCCGCAATCAAAAGCAAGGCGACATTGCCGGTGTCGTTTTGGAGAACACGTTTACCTCCATCCGAAAATTGATTCCGTCGTAAGTGGATGACTCCTGATGTGAAGATGACTGATCGCCAACTGTTCGCAGTGCATTTCCTCCCGCTCGATTCCTTGCGCCGCTATGTCATCAAATCTGGCCCAGCGAAGAAACACTGCCAACAATCACGAAGATACCGTTCCTGTTTCTGAGCGGCTTGAAAGACGAGATCGTTCCGTAAGTCCCCCTAACTTTATACTGCACGCATGTCATATTGTGAACCTGAGTACTAATGTGTTGCGATAGTGCATCCCATATGGCACGCCTGTACAAAATATGCAAGGCCCCCAAGGTGTGGCGGGAGCTTCCCAACGGAACCCATAACGACACAGTTGCAGAGGCAGGGTACTTCCAATACATAGACGATTTCTTGGGCAGCTTCGCTACAGTGTAAAATCAAATCCATAACACAGCATGGTTAGCTGCAGAGGTCGGCCCTTTTGTGGATCGCGCGCAAGGCAAGCATCCGTTTGTCTTGGCATAGCCAATGAGTGAAGTCAATTAGGCCCGTTAAACTCGCAGACGGGCGTATGTAACGGCCGCACGGTGGCATGACCAAGCCCTCGACTCGTCATGGTTGTAGTAAGGCCCACTTGCATGCACGGTGGTGCAAGAATTGCGACAAGGGGCATTCGTGCGGTATGAAATGACTGACGTCGCGTAACTCTAGATATTTCAAGACCTCGATGGGAAGTTGCACCAGCTTCTCTGCAAGCTCGCTTGGAACGACCGAGGCATACAGGCAGGCACATGAAGTCAGGCGTCTCTGGCATTTTGTGCGTGAAGGACGTTCGGTCAGACGACTACGGAGGGTCGTCTATCCGCGGACATGCACGTTACTAAAGCTGGCCTGCTCAGGGTCCAAATTCAAGTCCAGGCTGAGCCAGAGTGTGGAGTAATAAATGCCCGATCGCCAGGGGTGCGGCAACGTCTACTCGCTGTGGTGCGCCATTGTTGTCGGCCTCGAACAGTCCTCAGGAAAGGATCTACAACACAGCCACATTCACTTCAACCGTTCGCCACAGGCGTGACCCGATCAAGCTTCGCGTTCGGCTCGCTGCGAATGCATGCTCACAAATCTTTTTTATGTAGGCTATTGGCTCCGCCGCAAATCCAGCGAGTCGGGGGGCATGACGGACCAAAGCAGTTGGGATCGGTGTTCTCTATTTCTGTGCACAAAAGTCTGGCGCCGATACTCTCGTAGGTGCGCTCCAGCGAGCAAGGTCGTCAGAGAAGACCCTGAGATTAGCTTTGCGCCACTTACGTCAGCGTCAAAGCTCATTCCCATGTCAAGAGTGATCGAGAAACTTCAATTTGCGCATCGTGGAGATGGTAATTGGTGCATGCAATTCACGATGCCTTACTCCACCCCATTCCAATGGCGACTGTATGCGAGAGGCCACGCTACAAGAAACTAAAATGCAGTATGACTGCTGGCTCTTCTGGCAATCTTGAGAACCGCAAGATCATCTGAGGCCAGCGGCTCCGCTGCTAACGCTGCTCTCCCTTGTCACTGATCTCCGCACTGCAGGTTCGCGGCTGTGCTCTGCGCTACTGTCGATCCCGACAGGCATGGCAGGTGTAACTGCCAAAGGGCCTCACCGATGCGGTGTCACCGAGGGTGGCGAAGCGGACACTATGCGCCTTCATTGGTGGACTTGTATCCGTCGTTGCAATTGTCAGGATCAACAACTACTCTCAACAGCCGCCGAGCCGCTGCCGAGCTGGTGAGTCGTGGGCTGGCGCCGGACGTCTTTCTTACAGCCGTTTCGTGCGGCGTTCATGGTCTCTAGCCTAGTGTCTGGTCCGCTAGCAACAGGTTCAGTCTGGCGCGCCGTTCCAAGGTGTGGCGCTGGCCGGCAGGTTTGGTCCCAGACGCATACTGCACTCTGCCGCGCTTCTGTCAGCCTGCTATGCAGAGCCGCTGCAGGCCCCCCATCATGTCACAGAGAGGCTGGATTATACAGAGACGGATTCCGAGCCAGGTTGTTGTCCCTGGCTTTCCTACATGGCAAATGCTCGCTCGCGCTTCGATCAGGTTAGTTTGATCTGATACGGCCACGCGGCGCCGACGGCTGCTCCCCTGTCCGTTGAGTCCGAACGTTTCCTGGCAGATATTAGCCTGCCTTATTGGCTCGCAGCCCCTGTCATGTTTGGACTCGTTCGGGCGGATAGTGTGCCCATGAATTACTTCATGACCTCTGCCTAACCCAAAGCACTTTGGCCAGAGCTTTGTAGCAAATTTGTAAGGCACGTTTGTTCTCCCTTGTCGCTCAGTTCCCCACCGTCGGCACTGGACGAATTTCACGGTTGGTCTAGGGCCTCCGCGTCGTAACCTGAGGTGCTTTGCCGTCACTTGTGTCATAGTCTTAGCCTCCCCGTCTCTCAGAATGTCAGGGTAGAGAGAGGGTCCGCTAAGCTTCACCACAAGACTTCGACAGCCAGCGCCACCGGCCCATTGACAGTCTAGAAATGGTTTCACTCGCCACATTCTGGCATATCTTCTTACACATCGCCTCCTTTGCCTTGTAATCGTTTCGTGGCACCCAATTGCCGGTCTTTCACACATGATCTAGTCGATCATTTCGCCTCCAGAGCGCCGGTTCTCATCCCGTCATCACACCAGCCATTCCAGAAGCCACAATCTGCAGCCTGGTGTCCAATCAGCTTGCATGGTTTAACGGGGCTCGGAGGCAATTGAAGCAGAGGAGCTGCACATTCTCACGCGGCGTTCCCGGTAATTCTAGGTCAGGCCAGTGAGGACTCCTTCGAAACCCCTCGCTTAGTTCATGTTCTAATTGCCAGTCTCCACGTACTCGTCAGGCCTCTTCTTCTTCCAGCCACTGCCGTTGTACTAACAACCTTGTAGGGCTTCAGAGCGACCGACTCTGTCGTATGAGTGGCCGTACAATTTTGATCGTCATCCCGTTCCGCTGCAAGCGAGTACTCTCTTGAGTGGGTCATCGACCACAGCCGTTAGTTGATTGTCGTTCGGTCTTATTAACTCCAAGCTTCTTTTTTTACACACGATCCTCCTCTGCTTCATACCCTTATTGGTATACTCGGGTACCAGCATTGCGAAGCCTCAATCACTCGGTTACAAGCTCACCCGGCTTGCCACATCTTTTCAGCTGGGATTTCCAGGCTTAGATTTAGGTACGTTGTGTATTGCGGCATTATCCCGGTGGAAGCTGTCTTGCTCTCCCCGAACAGTCGTTCTCTAGTCACTCGTTTTGCACGTGGAATATGGGCTGATATGTCTTTCGTATGGGTTCAGCAGTGGTTTGCGCTTCCACTTATCATCGAAGGACAGATGGGCGATTTACCTCCCGATTCACGGGCTCAGACCACGGGTCCCACCGCAGCTGGGTTGCCGCGTGAAGACCAATATACGCAGCTGCCACCCTCGTCGCCTTACCATGCACAAGACATCAACACGCCATTTCACTCTCAACTGAGCTCTATTTCCCAGGGACAGCATCGACCTGATCACCGCTCCCCGCCACAATCGACACCTTATTATGCCACGCAACACGATTCCGCCGTATTCAAAATGGGTGCAATGGCTGGCGCATTGCCAGATCACAACTCTGACGCGCAGCACCAGGCCTTGCAATCTGTTCCCCGCTCACTGTCTGGCGCATCAACATCAGCTCTAGTTTATCAACTCGGACAGAGCTTACAGATGACCGCACATGCCTCAAACGGTATGCCACTGCATCCTTCCTACGGCACAAATTACGGTGCGAGTCCTTATCAGCAAGGCTACATGCAGTCCCAAAACACACAGGGCGGGATGTATCCTCAGTACAACCCAAACCAGCCGCGCCCTCAAGGCGTCGCTCCAATGCAAAACCCCTACCAGCAATACCCGCAGCCCTCCCAATACATGTACTATCCGGCACCGTACGGAGCTCATGGACAATACCCAGTAAGTTATCCAGCGCAAGGCGCACAGGCTCAAACGGGATTCGGCAGGAGACCCAGCTTGGTGACAGCTCCTCTTGGTGTCCCTGGACAGAACATGGAAGTTCTGTCTCATGACGGTACCTTCACAGGCGCACGAATGACGCAAGGCGATCCTACTATGTTTGTTGCGCCTTTCTACCAAGGAACAGGTATGTGCTCCGACTGCACGTCCTCGTACAACCAGACTGACATGCAAAGGAATGCCCCGATCTGCGTCTGTGAGCTCTATCCCGCGCGGCCCGCCTCGAAAACCAAAGCAATCAGGTCATGCGCTCTGGGTGGGAAATTTGCCACCCGGCACGACAGTGGTATCGCTTAAAGATCACTTCTCTCGTGAAGCTACCAAAGATATCGAGAGCCTGTTCTTGATATCCAAGAGCAACTGTGCCTTCGTCAACTATCGGACAGAAGAATCATGCACTGCTGCAATGCATAGGTTCCACGACTCACGCTTCAACGGAGTGCGCTTGGTCTGTCGACTGCGCCGGAGCTCCGCACCTACATCGGGAATACCCACAGCTCCCTCAGCTATGGTTGCCACTCTGCAGACCAGTGTATCCCCAACAACGTCATCCAAGCAGGATGGTGAAGCCACAGACGGCTTGCAGGATGAGGCTACCGAATCACCGGCACATCAAATCGGCGACGATAGCCTTGCCATAGCCGCTAACAAATACTTCATTGTCAAGAGCCTGACTTTGCAGGATCTTGAGCTCAGTATGCGAAATGGTATCTGGGCCACTCAATCGCACAACGAAGACGTATTGAACAAAGCCTATCAGGTATGTTTGGGTTCAACAAGGCCCCCACTGAGCGCGACTAACTTTTTCTCCAGTCGGCGGAAAACGTTTATTTGATCTTCTCGGCCAATAAGTCCGGAGAATACTTTGGCTACGCTCGGATGACATCACCCATCCTTGAAGATGGGTCAGTATTTATGGGCTCGGCACCGAAGCCCGAGAACATCGTGGACGCACCAGATGTGCCCAAGTCGATTCGAACATCAGCAACGGAGTGGGCACCAAGAGGGAGAATCATAGACGATTCAGCACGAGGCACAATCTTCTGGGAAGCCGAGCTCTCAGAGTCGGAGGGCGAGGAAGAGGTGACCGAAAAGGTCGAATCTCAGGTTGACAGCGAGTCACCAGTCGTCGCACAAAGCTGGGGCAAGCCTTTCAAGGTGGAGTGGCTCTCCGCAAATCGCCTCCCCTTCTATCGCACTCGCGGCCTACGCAATCCCTGGAACGCAAATCGCGAAGTCAAGATCGCAAGGGACGGTACTGAACTCGAGCCTAGCGTAGGCGAGCGTTTGATTCAAATGTTTCACCGCTTGGGTCCTCCGATGCCACCTGCCCAGCTTGGCGGGCAAATGATGCCTCAGATGAGGCCATTCTAACTATGTGCATACTGATCCCTTGACTCTCGCACAGCTTGTGTTCAGTGTTGCATAGATTCTCTGTCTCTACACACGACGGTCAGCTGGCAGCCTGTTGAACATCTGCGCGCCATAACTCTGGACGTTCTTATGTGGCTTGGACACACGCTGAACTGCCAGGCAAGCTACGTCTCATACGTTTGCTCCTCGGCTGGTACGAGGCTTGACCAGACGTGAAGAGTCACTGGTTCGATGAACACACAACATCGCCCACTGTTGCGCTAGTAGTTTCTGGCTTCGAGGAAGACTACCATGACTTTTCTCTCTCACGCGCTGTACTATACTGGCGTTGGGAAGTAATTTGGGGCCTCGCATGCGTAACAAGTAATAGTAATCGCACGGTTTCCACAACTATGTCTTCTCCGCCATCACCTTTTCTTGACATGCGTTCGTTTCACTCCATCTGTTCTGGTTGCGTCTTCATTCATGTTGATTTAATTTGCCACCGACAATGCAGGTAAGGCCTAAGCCATCCCTTGTCACACTCATCTCTCCGGTCAACATGCCCGTCAACCAATCAGTACTATCAATCCTTTGGAATCTTTTCCGGCGGCTGTCCAACCATACAATATTGAGATTTCTTCGTACCACTGCCGCTAGTATTTTGAAGGTTGATTTCGCACCTCTGCTCCTGCCTCAATTTGCACATTTCAGGAATGACCGAAGCTACATCGAACATGTGAGCCACGCCTCCCACTTCTCTCCGCACACGGGTCTTTCGGACCGGGAATGCATCGTTCCGACAGTTGACAGCCGGCCAGTTAATGCTTGCTAGTGACCGTGGTAGATTCTTCCGCTTCACTGTTCGCTCACGGAGGCCACGAAGCTCTCGATCATCTCTCCTTCCATACAGAATGTATGCAAGGTATACAGCTCGATAAGCTAGCATGCCCTTGTACTCCTAGAACCGCCTGACAGCCGACAACGATGCACAAATATTGGTGGTCAAATCGCCAAATCGTATCAGTTTTAATGCAAATTCCAAAAGCTTCTCATCCAGGACTGTGCGTGCAGCCAGAACTTGCTGCGGGAATGTCACTAGGAGTTCGCTGTCGATTTATGGTTAGAGCCCGCGGAGCCTCCAGGTCAGCGTTGGATCAACAGTCGATCTGGTGCGTTGCGAGTAGTGGCCCAGTAAGCAAGAAGGAAACAACCAACATTGCACATTTGCACGGACGACAAGAAGCATTGCTGGCTGGCACCAGCCAGGGACAGAGTCCTGCAGTTGCTGGCGAGTCTTGGCACCAGCTGCACATCGTGATTCATCACTGTTCATGCCGGGTGTCTTGAAGAGCAGATGTGCAGTAGCTGCGCCAGCGCGGATACACGACATCTGCATTGTGTATCCACTCACTGTTGAGTCCCACATCGGCGCCACAATCGGTCCTTCTGCACATGTTCCCTTTGTCTCCACCTTGTTTCAATATCTGCATCCATCGCTATGAAGTGTCCATGTCCATGGAGGCGCGAGAAACACTGACCGCTTAAATCCACTCCGCGGATGCACCTCAATCAGACGAAATTGCCAGATTACTCACGGCATCGACCAAGTCTTATCCTATCGCTGCCTAGAACTCCACGATCTTAGACCGCGAACCATGGCACTTATGCGACCTTGGCGATGTCAGATACGACGTCGGATTGATTTGCAATTTCTAAGCGAGGTTTCGCAGGCGTCAGGAAAGATGGATTCGTAGGATCGAGGTCCAGAATGTCAGATCCTTCGCTCGCGGAATGGCTGAGGTAGCGCTGCGCAAGAGAGCAGAGATACTGCTCTTCAGACGTGTCTAAATCTCGCGAGTCATTATGTATCTTACTATGTTGACTTGACTCAGTGTTGTCTGAGGAACAGGACGATGCAAGTCACTGCCCAGGCGAAAAACCGCAGCTGCCACCTCGCAACTGCGAAATCATCTGATTCTTGCCGGCCTTATTTCAAGCCCTGCTTATCCACAGGCTTCATTCCGTCGCTCCTGCCTGTCTGACCAGTATTACTGCCGCCATGACTAGACCGAATGATTCATTGTCACACAGCAGCCAGGACAGCGCGGGCACATCAATGCTATCAAGAAAGAGAAACATGCGGAACATACATCTGGTGCTCTCTGAATGCTGTCTAGACCGGAATGTACTCATTTCTGCAGGTCGTAAGCGCCAACGACAGGACACGGGAAGGACGCGACATCTGTGGCCCACCCAGTCTTGTAAGTACAACGAGTGCAACCAGCCCACAGCACCATAGTGATTGAACCACAAAACAAGAAAAGATGAATTTTTTATCAATTCCAATCTGCTGAGAGATATTTCACTTCGCAACAATGCGCCAAATACACCCGCCCGATATAGTTCGAACCCACCGGCCAGCTGTAAAAAGCTTACTGAAATGTGCGGACACGTCTGAGCTTGGACCCGTGACGTTACACATTTATAGCCTTTGTTCTTCCACTTCTCTCCATCCTAATTCGCTCGAACGGGTCAGTCCGTTGCAGTGACGTAGTGACTCACACAAGGCACATGCGTGTGCCTTCACTTTTGCCAGCTGCTAGTTCACTGTAGACCACCTGTTGCTTTAATCTTGACACACCAATCGAGTTGTCACACTGAGCAGATATCTTGGGGGGGGGGGGGGGACGGTCATAGCAATTTTTTCTCGCTGACCCGATCCAAACGCCTGTCAAGACCTCGATTCCACGACCAGTGAGCGGGGAACGACGTCGCCAGTAACTTGATACAAGACGCTCGAAGAGATGAAGGAAGAAAGGAAAGAAAAGACGAAGGGAAAAAAAAGTGGGGGGGGGGGGGGGGGGGGGTTCCCAAACGCGTTGTCTTCAACTTAGCGGAGGGGTGCATGGGGACGGGATCGGTGCATATACAACGTGTCGTGGGGTATGTTTTGTCGGACTGTCACGTTTCAACGGGCTCGGTGTACCGTTAGTCTTGACTATGCGAAGATATCGGGGTCTGGCTGGGTACTGTAGTGGGAGTAGAAGACGAGTCGGATTACGGCGTTTATGTGTTTGTTGTAGAGGTCTGCGAAGGCCTTTGCATTGACACACGGTCAGGCAACATGTCTTGGAGTGATGCGCTAGGAAGGTGTTTCTTTGGTCGGCTGAGCGGTAGGAGTTCATGAGAGCAGCGGCTGATGAGCTGGATGTTCACATGTGCAATTCTGGCTCAGCGGCATCGCTCCATCGACAAGATGTGAATACCTCCGCTTGATGTGTAGAATTCACAAATACAATGCGAGCTCAGGAAACAATGACCGTGCTTGGTGTATAGTAGTTTCCATCTAAGTACAGCCCATATCCTTTTGCGTTACTATCGATAGCATGACTATAAGAATTACCCGTGAACGCCAGTGTCTATCTTACACCAAGCCGAAATAGCCAACCAGGAGTACAACACTTCCAAGAACAGACTCTGGTCGCGTAAGAATAGATGGATAGCAAAATTCTCAGAACACCATTTTGAAACACCAAGGTCAAGCATTCGTCGCGTTGATGCCGCAAACACGTCCGTGTCCATTATCTTGCAGCCTCTTCTTGGTCATCGTCGCGGAGATTAGAAACTATAAACTCAGTCATCATTGTCGTACTCGGACTGATTGGCCATGGTGCGCGGACCGTCTTTACGGATGGGAATCTTTATTCCCTGTTGCGCAAAGCATTTGCTGAGAGTCGTGCTCTCGATGACACCCGGGAACTTCTTCGCCGAGTAAACCGTGAAAGGGTCCGAGAAGCACGAAGCAAGCATGGGAGTCTTCTCGCCATGAGCCAGGATGCTGTTGGCGTTCTCGCCGCTGCCCACATTGAAGATCATGAACTTCAGTCTGCAATTGTCAACAACTATCGACAGAGACGAGACCACAACAAGGTTCTGCCTACCTGAAGGTGCCTTCCGTGCGCACAGAGAGATCCTGCAGGACGAACCAGAAACCAGGCTTGCCTTCGGGGTCGTTGAGCTTGAATGCATTGACCGAGGCCTGACCGATGAGGTTGCGGGTGTGGTTCGAGCTGGAACTCTGTGCAGGTACGGCTGGGGCGCCATAGCCTGCTCCGTAAGGTGCTGGATACCCAGGAGCGGGCTGGCCGCCGTAGTACTGAGGCTGAGCGTAAGGATTTGGGGCTGCAACGGGCTGACCGTAGGCATTGTACTGCACTTGGGGCAAGAACATTGGACGATCTGGCGGTGGAGGGAAAGATGTTGTCACGCTGCTGCTGATGCTAACAGTAGGTGCAGCGCTGCTGTGACGAACCAAATTACATGCGCCGCGTGAGATGTCTTCATGCCAAAGGTCAACGACTAGCACATTGAAGGTAGTGTCGATGTCGTTGCAGTCGATCTCCTGCCCTGTTACGGCGTCGCACACTATGAGGCGGATGCAAGGGGGCGGCGTGATGGGGCGTCGATCCTGTCATTGGCCACAAGCCTCAGCTGTGTACCTCTACCAAAGCAATGGATTGCTGCGCGAGCTGTCTTACCTTGTCGCCAAAACCACACATTCGGGCTCTGATGGGCTGCTGGTCGACTCGCAACCTGAACAGCTGTGAGCTTAGAATCAACAATGTCAGAGTAAAGACGCGAACCTGTACGACTTTCCGCCATGCTGGCCAACATAGTCGCCATTTTGGTCGGCGGGGCCCATGTCGCTGCGATACATGAGCGGCGGCTGCATCTGCTGCGGAGGCGGGGGCTGCTGGTGCTGCTGGCCAGGCGGAGGGAGGCTCATCAACTGGTGGGAAGAGTCGTGGAGCTGCGGCGGCGGAGGCAGCGGGCCAGCACCTGGCCGTGAAAGCTGCGGCGGCGGCTGCTGCTGCTGCTGCTGCTGCTGCTGCTGCTGCTGCTGTGGTGGTGGTGCTGGGATGGGATACTGGTTGCTCTGGCGCGAATGGGGATACATGATGGCTAGGATGCGACGCCTGCGCGGTCGATCTTAGCCGCAACGGTGCCTGGCTGGGTGACGGGGCGCACAGGCTGAGCTCAGCAGCTCAGAGGAGGAATGGCGGCCACGGCGCAGCTTGTCCGAGAGCTGCGCTATTGTTCAAGCTGGCTCTGCGGTGCGGTGGAGTTCAGGGCTGCGCGGTGCGCGATGCGCGCTGCTGGCGAGAGCTGTTAGCCGTCGCGCCAGAGGGGTGCTGCGGGAAGCCGCGACTAGTGGCTTGCGGGGAGGGCGGAAATTACTCTCTGGGACAATGCTGGCCCCAATGGGTCCTTGTGCTTCCTACCAGTCGAATGGGCCACACACTGTGAGGCTGCGAGCGTTGTGTGTAACTGCTGTAGTGGTACCCGCCGTCACAGCTGGTATTGGGGTAACTGGGGGTGGTTGCGGAGGGAGGGAAGAGACGGCTCGAGGAAACGAAGCATGCAACGAAAACGGACGAGAACCAAGAGCAGCACCCACCCTCATCCACGCTTGGATCGGTGCTTTTCCAGGTGCAGCCTCTGTACCGTGGGTCACCTCGTCAGGCTCTTAGCCCTCGAGCAATCACAGCGGCCAGACGCGAAGCTGTCTCCTCTCATGACCACATCGCGCCAATGGCACGTCCCATTCGTTCCCACGGCAAGGGCTTTTTTGCGGGCACTTGCGCAGCCCTTCCGTGGCAGTGGTAGCCGGCGCCGGTGAGCCTCATCGATCCTGCAAGCCGTGCATCAGGCGCCACCCAGGTCAGCAGTGTGCTTGGACGTGTTTGGTTACTTTGAAGCCCGTGAAGACTCGGCTTTGATGCGTAGCTATTCGTTGATGGTATCGCGCGCTGTAAGGGGCTAGGCAGCATCTACATTTTCTGGATCGTCCACATCACCCCATCCATCAAAACCACACCTCAGATGACCCTTCAATGTGCGCACACGACATGTGACCTTCCGGTACACGCCTGAACGCTCATGCCAATGCAACATGATCAGCCGAACGCTTTGTTCAGTGTCCAAATCTACCACGCTGTACATGCTCTTGTTACAAACCTCCGCCCATGCTTAAGCCTTCATAGTCGTCCACTTTGCCTCCAACAGCCGAGATGATTTTAACCGAAGTGAAACAACGTCTGCTTCTTATTCTTGTTGCCCTTCTTCTTGCCTCCCACACTCTCTTCCGCAGCTGGTGTTGTCGATCCACTTGCGCCAGCACTTGGCGCACCCCAGGCCGTACCGACTGGTGTGTTTCGACCGCTGTTGTCCCGTCGCAGACCAAGACCTGTGTATCCTGGGCTGAAGATGGTGCTCGTCGGTTTGGGTGCTGCGGGCAGGGCAGGGAACGCATCAGCGATCGCTTTGTTGCTCTTGTTGGCCAATCCGGTCGACGATGCAGTGCGAGACGGAATGGGTGATACCCCAGTACTACGTACAGGCGCAGGCTTAGAAGATGAGGACATCCATGGTGTCTGGCCAGGCTTGGCTCCGATGCCGCCGCTGCGACTTGAGGATGCAGCCGCTGGCAGCGCAGGAAATGCGCTACTTGGAGAAGCAGTTGACCAGCTAGCTTTCCGATTAGCTTGCGAGCGCTGTGATTGTGCTGTTGAGCTCTTGAGCTTGAGTACTCGCGACCCGCCACTCGTAGCAGTACCGCCATTCAAGGCGCGCTCGGTCGCTGAACCAGGCAATGACGGATAGTCTTCGTTGATGGCCTTCCAGTCGCTCCAAGCCTTCAGCAGTCCCTGTTGCTTGGCCGGAATTTCGAAGATATCAGCCAGCTCCTTCACTAATTTACCCAACTCCTTCGAGTTGCTGTCGAACAACGCGAACAGGCCTTCGATGAACTGCGCTGGTGAGACCTTGTCATTTCGATACGCCGAAACGTCCGCTCGAAACTGCTGCATTTTAATCTGATCATTTCGCAGCAGACTCGCGGCTCGTTCTGTCACTGCGTTGTGGCGTAAGGCTCTTGCCTGCTCTTGCGGAGTCTGTGCTGCTGTGGGCTGCGAGTTGAGACTCAACTGGCTGATGCCGTTTGAAAGACTGTTGGTAGGCGGTTGACTAGGCCTCGAGACAGTCTGTGTCGACGGGGCGGACGCGCTGGGCGAGGGTCGAGCCGCGAAAGCCTCCCCAGGTGTAGGAGCTGAGAGCTGGCCACCGAACGTGCGCCCACTTGCTCCAGATTGTTGAGCTTCCATCTGCCGTTGGTATGCCAGTTCGGCTCGACTGAGTGGCTGCGCAGATGATGCAGGCACTGCCTCAGCATTTGGATCTCGGCCTCTCCCACGACCTCTGCCGCCTTCTCGCCTCCGATCATCCCGTCTGCCATGCTCTGGCTCGTGCGGCGTGCGGAAGTTTCCAAAGCCAGACATGTCTACCCTCCTCGCATCTCTGAGAGCGTCCTTGGTCAGACCATTTGGATGTGACTCGAGCTGATGGGCTTTGAGGTCCATTTCCGAGTCGAACACAACAAACTTCTTCTCCAAACATTCTCCGTCTGGACACATGAAGTGGTCTTTCCTGAAGTGTTGCTCAAGCGAGTCATAGTTGACGTAATATTGCTGCTGTCGGCTGCCTTCTCGGCGATCACAGATGTGACAGCGCTCGTGCTTGTCTCGACAATGTGTGTAAAGCTCGTCGTCTCCGTAAAAGCGCTGGCGGCAGAATCCACACTCAGGATGCCCCTTAAAACCACTCTGATCGATTGCGCCTGGGTTGTCATCGCCGAACTTTTGGTGCTTACGGAGCTCCGCAAAGGTAAAGAGCTCATGCTCGTGCGTAAACACTTTCTTGTTTCTGGTACAAAGATCGCTAGTGTCGGTCAGCACTTGCCCAGAACACGCTGGACATCAAGGTACTGTCTATACTTACCACATAACAGTTCCGTGCGCCGTCTTCGTGTGACGATGCAGATCCGGCCAGCCCAAGCACGCAACATCACACTCGCTGTCCGGACAATTGTATTGCAACAATAGCCTCGCGTCCTCAAAGATCTCGGGTTTCTCAAATTTTATCCCCAGGTTATCGTCGACCTTGAAGAAATCGTTGGTAGAGAACTCCTGATATGGTTGCTCATGGGCATCCGTGAGTATGACATGGTCAGACTCGGTCCTGCAATGCGCGCAAGCTTTGGTCTTGTACAGTGCCCTCATTCTGATTGAGCAGATGTGACAGGACCTGTGGTTGCACGGAGCGATAGCGGTGTGCTGCACTGGCGAGGCACAAATGAAGCAAACCTCGGCATCATCATCATCGTCGACTGCCTCCTCTGCTGGCGCTTTTGTGGTCTTTGACAAAGGTTCGGTTTGCCCGTCCTCTGAAACTACCGGCGCCTTGCCCTTGTCCGCAGCTGCTCGCCCTCCGCGGGTTGCACCGTCTCCTCTGCCGCGGCTACCTCGTCCACGACCGCCTGAGGGTCCTCCTCGTCCACGTCCTCGCGAGCCGGAGTGCTCAGGGCCGTCTTCGGCGCCAGACTGCGCCCCTCTCCCGCGTCCTCGGTTTCTTCCTCCTCGTCTGGCGGGGCTTGTCGGCCCTTGCGACATATCTGGAGCTGCAGCGTCGGCCATCGCGGGGTATCGTCTAAGGTGGAGCTTGCGGGCAGCTTATATGCGAACAATTGGAGGTGTTAATGTTACGGAGAATGGAGAAATATGAACAGTGAATCTGCAGTGAGCGATCGGTAGCGCTGGCCAGCGATGGCGAATATTAAGGCGTGGTTGTGTCGGTGACAGTTTGTCAAATCAACTTTACGCTTACTAGAAGCGAACCTCGACCCATGACGGAGTGACGAGGGTCTGTGCGTATGTCAGCCACACGCGCTAGCATCTTCGATTGATTGACTCAGGCACGCATCTGGACATAGTGCGGATGATTCGAAATGATGCTTGGGAGACCGTGCATTGTAAGGGGTCAAAATGCTTGCTTAACAACTTTTATGTGGCAGCCTACATGGTTCTAAAACTGGAGCATTCCTTCCATGCAATGGCCCACCGAACTAGCTTCTTATGTCGTGCGACATGTCGCTGAATGCAGGGCATCAGAGCTCACGAAGTCCGCCATCCTCGTCATCCCACTCGTCGCCATATATGTCCTTCAGAATTGCAGTCTGGGCTTCTCCTTCCAGCACCTGCGCCTTGAGCCAGCCTTCCATGCAGTAAACGTGTTCAGTGAACCTTTCAGCGGCCGCCCTCAAACGTCGAGTATCCTCAATTTTCCTATCCAGCTCCACCGGGTCGTATTCGCTGTACGCAGCGAGCTCCGTGCGAAGCTCCTCGACTTCCTTCGCGAGCGCCTCGTGCTTTGTGATGAGTGTTCTACGATCGCAACCTGTTGGTGTTAACGTGAACGCCCCGCATGCTTCGTGACACGTACCGGTCTCAGCGAGCAGTTCTGCATCCTCTGCTCGTGCGGCGCCAGCCTGCTCCACCTTTGACTGCAGCTCCGTGGTGGTGGAAACAGCCTTATTGCGCTCCACCTGCGCATCCGCCAACTCCTTCTCTTTCTTCTTCTTTGCCTCACTTGGGAAGCTCCAATACCAGTTCCCGCTACCGATCTTCTCCGAGCAGATCAAGCCGTCGTCATGCATTGCTTGCACGTAGTCTTTCACTCCCATGCTGTTGACAGCAGTGACCGAGGGGATCAGCTTCTCCAGGTCCTTGATGCTGTACGCAAGTGCAGTCCTGTGGAACCATGCAAGGATGGCAGCCTGCCTTTGAGGGTTGATAGGGATCTTGGGCGGCTAGAGGAGGTCAGCAGATGTGCATGAGAGCAGTGCTGTTTTCTTACCATGGTAGTTGCCGAGCATGAAATGAACGTGATACTTGAATGAATGAAAGAAAGGATGTGCCACAATTTGCGAGAGCTGGAGGTTGAGGTGAGACATATGTTCTTTCCTCGACGCATGGCGCTAACCCAACTTTATCTGAAGATGCAGTCGCGCAGTTCACGGTGCCCTACCAGCCCAGTCATTGCAAATGACACTGCCTCTTCTCAATGCACTGGCTATAACCAAAACGAGTCGTCGAAAGTGACCTCAACTTGACTCCTCTGAAGAGTAACGTGAGCCGTCGCTCGACTCACTGTCAGCCTCGATCGAAACCTCTCGCGAAACATCTCTTGACTCTGAGCTCTCCAGATCAGTCTCGTCGTCTCCATCCTCTGAACCGAACAATTTCTCTTCGTCTTCGTTGGCAGCTTCAACGAAAGCAAAATCGCCCGTCTCACCAAGCACTTCGCGCGCAGTCTCATCCATGAGAATGCCAAACGCAATCAGCGCAGTCTCGTCCATGCACTTCCAGGCTGGCTGACTGTCGCGTTCCGCAGTCCGCGAGTACAGCTTCGACACATATGCATGGATTGCAGTCAGCAGCTCGCCACTTGGTAGCTCTTGGTTGGCAGGCAGGCGGGCATGTGCGTTGTAGTAGTCAGTCTCCTCGTAGCGGATCGGCGCATTGGCTTGCTTGAAGAGGACTTCATCTGGTCGAAGTCGCTGTCGCGAACTTTTCACATCTGTGATATTGCCAATCAAGCCTGCCTGCGTGACACGTCCTTTGCTGGTGTTAGTGTTTTTTCTTTCTTTCACGTAGCCTTTGATCCTTCATTACCGGCAACTGCATCATAGACGTTGGCGCTGCGTCTGAACGCTCTCTCTCCATGGACATTATCATCCCCATCGGAGGCTTCAGAAATCGGACGTGCAAACCTTCCATGCGGTCTGCGCGACATGGCTGGGTACTGACGTGCAACGGCCTGCAGCTTGCACAGAGAAGTCTAGCGTGAAGTACTGTGTCCGTGCACCCAATGCACGGATTCAACCAATGCACGGTATAACCAAACAACGCACCTATTTTGACGCGTAATAACTCTACCACTATGCTAGGAATTAATAATGCTATTGCAGAGATTCATAATTTGAAGCCTGGCAATAAATTTGTATATACTCAGATTGCAAAAAAACACAGTGTTGATCGCTCTACATTGTCGCGCGTCCATCAACGCGATCAGGTTCCCCAGGCAGTTGCTAACGAGCAGCAGCGGAAGCTCACCCCACAACAAGAATTAGACCTTGTAAAGTATATAAATTTACTTACTACGCGTCACACAACACCTTCACGCACTATAGTACGCAATTTCGCCTCTACTGTTGCGCAAACTCCTGTCTCTGATAGCTGGGTTACACGCTTCCTTAACTGTCACCTCAACCAGCTTACCTACCAATAGACGACGGGTATAGACTCTAATCGCCACAACGCTGAGTCTGGGTATAAGTATAAGCTATACTTTGACCTACTGCAGCAGAAGATCGCTGAATACAACATTGAACCTAAGAACACGTACAATATAGATAAGAAGGGCTTCGCAATTAGGGTACTAGAAAGGACAAAGCGCATCTTTAGTAGGCGTCAACATAAGAAGAAGGAGGTTCAGCAAGCTCGTCAAGATGGCTCGCGAGAGTGGGTGAGCTTACTAGCTTCTATCTGTGCTGATAGGACTGCTCTGCCTCCTGGCATTATATTTGCGTCGAAAAACTCCACAATCCAGAGTCATTAGGTGGCCAATATTGAGGCAGGAATACACCAAGTTCACGTGGCTTCTTCGCCTTCTGGCTGGACGAACAATGACATTGGATTAGCCTGGCTTGAGCAGGTGTTTGACCGTTATACCAAGGCAAAGGCGCGCAGAAGCTATAGGCTTTTAATAGTAGATGGCCACAGGAGCCACCTAACGCAGGACTTCATTAACTACTGCAATCAGAATCAGATTATACTGGCTGTGTTGCCACCTCACAGTACCTAGACGCTGCAGCCGTTAGATGTAGTCTGCTTCAAGCCTCTCTCCTCTGCGTACGCCTCCAAGCTAGATGACTACCTCCAGAAGACTCAAGGCCTATTGCCGTTGACGAAAGCCGACTTTCTCAGCCTATTCTGGCCTGCCTGGGTGCACACGTTCAAGGATAAGCTCATACAAAACGCCTTCACTGCCACAGGGATAGACCTATTAAACCCCAACGTTATACTTGATAGATTCCACCACACAACACCTACAAGCTCAGGCTCAGTTACCTCTGGCTCTACTGCCTATTCTGCAGAAGACTGGCTACGAGCTTGTACTACACTGCGTGCAGAAGT